>OY997264.1:57437548-57592548 GCA_963921465.1 Triticum timopheevii | reverse complement strand
CGACTCCGAGAAAAATAGGCTGCGGGCCGCTCTGCTCCGGCCGCTCCGGGAGCAGAGCTGCGGAGCGAAGAGCTGCCGAACAGGCTCTAACACTGAAAAACCCATCCAAGAGCCTTCCTCCTCGCCTGCTAGCTTCAGCTTCTCCGTCCCGCACCGAAACGGGGAAATGATAGACGAGAATCATGGGAGGGTCCGAGTATAGCAGATGGTTTCAGTTTCAAAATCGAGGAAGCCCAGCTTATCAAATCTGCAGGAAGCCCTGCAGATATCTGAACACCCAGTTCTTTGTTTCACTGATCATTTGTTGAGCACAGATAAGGAGGAACTTACAGCTCTAGCTGCTTCATTCACCACCAATTCCCCCTTGCGCTTTTCAATTGCCTCTATGCAAGCTTTGGTTGCATTCGTCAGAACTGTTATCCCCTGGCCCTGTTCGCAACAATAATGCATAAAATCAGCATTATTTATGTCATGACATTACACACTACCTAGTTTTTTTATTGCGGGAAAAACTTCCGATCTATTCATCATCTGTCAAAAGCAGTACAAAGAACACTAGAAGTAAAAAATACATCTAGCTCCGTAGACCACAGACCACGACTACAAGCACTAGAGCAAGTAGAAGGTGTGCCGCCATCATCGCCCCTCACTCACTGGAGCCGGACAAACCTTGTTGTAGTAGATTGTCGGCAAGTCATCGTGCTAAATCCCAATAGAGCCAGCGCACCAGAACAATAACCGCCGCCGATAAAAAAAAGCGTAGATCGGAAGGATCCAACCTGAAGGTACATGAGCACAAACAAACGAAGACTAGATCCAAGTGGATCCACCAAAAACAAACTCTGAACAAATCCAGCGAGATCCGTCGGAGACACACCTCCACACGCCCCCTGATGCCGCTAGACGAACCACCAGAATGGAGGCTGGGTGGGAAGAACCTTATTCCAGCTTCAGGGAGCCGCCACCATCTTGTCTTTCTGAGCAGGACATGAACCCTAAACGAACACAAAAGAACATAAAAAAACATAGCAGGTGCCCTCCCTCCCGCCAGTAAGGGACGGGATCCACCATGCCTCCATAGCTTAAGGCCATGGAAGACGAAGCCAATATGTCGTGGTGCCGACGGGAGGCGCAAAATCCCTAATTGCCTCGCGCGAGAGACACGGGAAGCGGAGGCCGAGAAGTGCTTCTACATACTACTCAGTATGACTAGCGTGATGTGGGTCTACGGTCAGCCCGCCAACGTTCGAACACCCCCCTCCCCTCCCATCCCCAACCCACACTCATATAATCATGGAACCTTGCCCCAATTCCACCTACTTCTATTCATAGTTATAGATAGACTCACTATGACTTACATTGATAGATACAAATTAGCGTAAGTGATTAAGACTAACTAGGGCGACTTGGGCGGAGCCCAGAAACTTAGCCGCCGCCGCCGCGAAATCCCTTCTCCTCTCCCTCCGCCGCCGCCGGAGGACGCCGCCGGGCTAAGCCCGCGGGCCGACGGCGGTGGCGGGGGATCTCCTCTCTCTCGCGTCTCCGGGGTGGGGCGGACCCCAAGGCGTGTGGTGGCGCGACCGATCTGGGATCTGCGGTGCGGCGGATGGCTGCGGCAGGCGGCGGGATGCCGGCCCGTCCTCGGACGGCGACGGCTTGGCGCGACGGGCGGCCAAGTCACGGGCGGCGGCCAGGGCTGCGGGCGCAGTGGCTGGCCCTTTGGGCGGCAGCCGGCTTGGCTGCAGTGGCGTGCATGCTGCCTTCAGATCGGCGACGACGGCGTGGAGGGCCTAGTGGTCTCGTCGGCGGTACCTCCGGTCAGATCTATTCTGACCGGTGCAGCCGGTAGTGGTGGTCATCTCTTTCGTCAGAGGTGGTCAGCCTGAGGCTGGTTGCTCGGATCTGAGGATCCGTCATCTAGTACCGGTTGCGAGTCGGGGAGACGTAGTTGCCGGTGAAAACCGAGCCGACGGCGGGCGATGGCGGCGTTCCGCGTCGTTACCTTGATGAAGGCATCGTCATGTGACTACTGTCGACCCACTCGTACTGCTCCAGGGGAAACCCTAGGATCTGGTCTTCCAGATCGGACGATGGCGGCATTGTGGTGTCGTTTCTCTCTTGGGAACATCGTTTGTGGAGCAGCGCTGGAAGATAGAGGTAGGAGGTGGAGCGGCTTCGTCTTGCACGGAGCTTCGGTGGATATGTCAAGTCATGCATGGCCGACAGGTGCTACGCTTTGTCATGCCTATTCGGCAGGTGCCACGCACGACAGATCTTCCAAAGACTTCAAGCTGTGTCGACTGGTGGGCATGGTGCTGAGGTATACCGGCAGCAACCGCGACGTGCTCAACAGTTCGCGCGCAGGGAGGTGGTGCCATTTGGCGCCGTGGTGGCGTCGACGGTAGCTAGACCGGGCAAGGTTGATGCGTCAGTACAACTCTGAAGATGGAGTGGTGGAAGTTGGCGGCGGCGGCCTCTCAGAGCGCGACGGACTAGTGTGTGCCCCATATCCGGCAAGTGGCTTGGTTGGGGCCTCAGACCTTAGATGTTAGGTTTGGCTGCGAGGTCTGTTTGGTATTAGACCCAGGCTATCAGCATCCCTACATCAACTGGATAGAAGTAGCGACAGTTGTTGCCTATACGGTGACTTCAGACTTACTGTTTTATTTCTTTGTATGGTCTTTGTAAATAATTAATAAAGTGGCTGCATGCATCGGCCAGATGCAGAGGCCGGGGGTCCTCCTCCTTTTCTAAAAAAATTAAGACTAACTAGCCTAACTAGTTGCAACCATGGCCACCATGGCGGCGGCACATGGAACGCGGTGATGCATGCTCAGATGGCCCAAAAATGAGCCTCATCACGCTTGTCCCACGGGTAGGCGACGGGCTAGCCATGCGTCGTCAGGGGACAGGAGCGTCATCATCCACGTCATTGCGTTCTACTAACCTTCACCTTGACATCACTTTGCTATCTAAAACATTGTATTACTTCTCCATAGTTTATTTCTTTCATTAGGGTATTTATATGTTCTAGTATTTCTTCCTAGTTAAACTCCCTTTTTATCATTTTCCCTAGAAACTAATAAGAGTAAACTATTTTCAAACTCCGGTTTGGGTGCGAGCGTAGTTGCATATGTGAAAGCATAGTTGTGGGGTTGGTAGTTAATTAGTTATCTTCTACAAGCTCTCTATGGGTTTGACACTTACGGATTGTGCTTGACACTGTGCACGTGTAGACATCGGCATCCCTATTCCCTCTTCCCAATGCCGAAGCGGAAGGAGCTCCCGCTCATCTTTAGTTCTGAAGATGATGGGGAGAACAATCTAGTGGATCCCCTCGAGGCGTACTCGAACTACAGGGGCGAAGTAATGGATGAGCTGGTGTGGCAGGGAGTGGAAAGGGATCGAGGATTTGGGACCGCCCGCCCCTGTTCCCACCCCGTCAATGACATATGGGTGCCTTAGGACGATGCCCCCACGTCCGCACCCTCCCCCACGCCGCCTATGCATGGGATAAGCGCGACGAGGCCCATTTCCAGGACATCGAGTCCCACATCGTCATGTTCTTCACGAACCCCGACACCACTAGCACCAGGGAATCCAAGTGCCGCTGCCGTGGTGGCCATGGCCGCAACTAGTTAGGCTAGTTAGTTTTAGTTACCTAGGATACTTTATTTCTATCAATGTAAGTTGCATTGCAAGTCTACCTATAACTATGAAATCGATGCTTTAGTCAAAATTTGGGTTAATAGTTTCACCTCGGCTCGGACTTATAGCAAAGTATCCATAACTTGTTGTGGGGGAAATGGGAGCTTACTGTGCCGGATTCTTCCATGGAGGCGTCAGTTGAGGTGGTCAGTGGCAGCATTCTTGTCCCGGCGAGCCATCTTGATTGACAACGTAGCACTGCCTATCGGATCTGTGATCGATGGTCTATGGTGGAGGCCTTGGTCAATGGCATGGCTGGACTTGATCTTCCACCACATCGTGGGGCGGATGGAAGGGTGTTCCACCGCGCCGCCGCAGACCGGTGGAAAACACCGCCCAGTTCATAAGAGCTCTAGTAGACTGTCGTGGATCGGTGAAGGGGAAGAAATGAAGGGGTCATGTCAAACAACCCGTGTCCGAAGAGAAGAAAAGGCTGGAGCGCGAGGTGCTGAATAAGCGCAGGCGGTTTCTAGAGCAAAACCGCATGCAATTTTTAGAAACTAGAGGCGATTTCTTATAACCAACCGCCTTCAATATTTCCTGCAGGATGTTTGAAATTTCTAACTGCCTTTGATGTTTCGTGTAGCAATAATAACCGCCTCCGATGGGCTATTACAAGCGACATTGCTTTGTTGCGTCACAACTGCCTTCTGAAGCCCACTTCAAATGCTCTTTTTTGTACTAGTGATAAGCAACCCTGCATAGAGTCGATGATCGAAGTTGCGCATGGGCTCTGCTGAACACAATAAAAAAGATACCAATTATTTTGTAGATGAAAATCTTGTATTTAAGATGGCATCCACACAACATACCTTGGTCAGCTATCTTAAGAAAAAATTAAGGAGACATTATTACAATCACCCCTGTTCTAGTGCCTCTGAGATCACCTTAGATAACCTCTAATTAAGTTCTCACCATAACGACTGGACTATGCCCATGCAGTGCATGCTAAATAGTTGGCCACAAAGCATATCGGATTTGATGAATAAAGATACATGAGAAAGTTGCAAGCCTTGCCATCGACAAAGCCGCCGCAATGACGGGAGATCGCCATACTCCGAACCACCTTGCACAGGTCTGATTCACCACTACACGGAACTTGCACCAAAGAACCTAGCTGACATATCGGATAATCCTGGACTAAGACCATGCGACAACCTAATTCGCTTGTCACCAAAATTGCTGCAACACAACACAAGTGACAAATGCCAAAGGACTGCTCATCAGCATAATTGTTGCAACACATCGCAAGCGGCGGAGGCAAAGGATTGTGAGCAACAAACGTAGCTATGTAACCGAATATGCATGGTTGCAAAAACTATGAAAAATCAAATGTAAATCTTTATGGAGACATCATTACCATCACCGACATGCCAATGTCTGTTAGAATAAAACGCTAATGCAAGATCATAGACGACACACCGAGGCACGATATTTGTTAACGAGGTTCACCGATATGGCTACATCCCCGGGGCATGACTACGGGCGCTCCTCCCCAAGATACCGCAACGCCGGCCGCCCGGGCGCCGGCACAAGCCGTCGTCTCCCCGCGTACCTGTTGCTATCAAGTCGTCATGGGTTACAACGTGTGGTGCCCCTCCGTATATAAGAGGCCTAGGATACAAGTGTCCGACTCCTACACAACTCGTACCTAACCACACCAATTACAACTCCAAGTCCACGTAACCCCTTGCGTACATAGTATATTCGACACAAATATAACAAACTCCACCTTGGCGAATATTCTCCACCACCTAGAAGTCGTCAATGCTCGAACCTCCATGTACTCCGGACTTGGGTTGTCTTCTTTGTAGCTTACTGAGAGCTACCCAACAGGCCAGACCCGCCGCCACCGTGGGACTCCACTGCTACTCCTGCAACTCCACTCTCCATGGCTCCACCTGCAATAGTGCTCCCTTGCAACTTGTAAAGATGCAAAGCCGTCCTCTCTCCTATCATCACGGTCACCCCATCTTCCATGATTTTCATGGTCTTCGTATCCCGATCACAACGGAATTCCATACCACCATCATGAAGAACACCAAGCGAAATTAGATTCCTCCTTAGCCCTGGCACATGCCTGACTCCCCGAAGCATCCGCTCAACTCCGTCAACCATCTTGATTTTGATGTCACCTACTCCAGCAACACGATAACCTGTGTCATCGCCCAGATAGGCTAAACCAAACTCACCAGACTTGTACGAACAGAACCACTCCCTGTTGGGTGTCGCATGAAAAGAGCAAGCTGAATCCAACATCCACGCTTCAGCTTTTGTTGACCGCATGTTTGATACTACGAGAACATCACTACTGCTGTCTGAGTCATCACCATGAGTAGCCGCATTAGCACTTGCCCCACCCTTTAGTTCTGGGCATTCCCTCTTTATATGTCCCCAGTCTTTGCACCTGTAGCACTGCAGCTTTTTCTTCTTTTTCTTCTCCGCCTCTTGTCCCTTCCTAAGCTGATAATCTTTAACTACCAACCCCAAACCTTGAGTACTCTCCCTTTCTACAGCATTCTTTTGCTTCATCAACTCATGTCCAAGTAACGCTGCAGTGACTTCCTCATTATAGATGGTTGTCTTTCCATGTGTCAATGTAATGACCAAATGCTCATAGGACGGTGGCAACGAAACAAGAAGAAGTAGTGCCTTATCCTCGTCCTCAATCTTCACATCCAGACGCGCTAGATCCATGACCAATTGATTAAAGGCATTCACATGCTCCACAAGATCCGACCCCTCCTGCATCTTCAGCCCATAGAACTTTTGCTTCAAATACAGCTTATTGGTCGCTAACTTGGACATATAACGATTTGCCAACTTGTCCCAAATTCCCTTAGGAGTATCTTCGTCCATGACATGATACATGACCTGATCCGCAAGACAAAGCCGTATGGTAGCGGCCGCCTGCACTTGCATATCCTCCCACGCATCATTGTCAACCTTGGCCGGCTTCGTCTCCTGCAAACCCTTCAAGATTCCCTGTTGCGCCAGAATATCCTTGACTCTTGTCTGCCATAGACCGAAGTTACTCGTGCCATCGAATTTCTCCACATCAAACTTGGTGAACCCCAGCGCCATGCCGAGCCGCGATCTAACCGACCTGTTGCCGCCGGTCTGACCAACCTTGTTTTCCTCTGCGACTTCCTCGCGAAAAAGATCACTGATCCCGTATTCCTCGTATGAAGCCAAGCCGCAGTATGCGATCTACCAAGAAATCTGACTTGCACAGCCTTCTTGTCCGCCCTTCAGAAAATCACCGTGAAACCTGTCGCCGTAACGCAGATCAACTTGCTCTCTGCCAAACTCGACCGCTCCACTTTTTCCTAAACCTGCAGACAAATTTTCTGTGCGTTTGCTGCCTCGTCGTACCCAGCCTTTTATTGCCTGCTGGTACACACGGCCCTATTTTTCCTCTTTCACACGGAAACCGAGTCCAAATCTGTCACGGTTTGACGGTTTGCTAGGCCTTTGCCAAACTAAGTCACGCACGGTCCCAAGTTACATGCATGCACACGTCTCTTTTTTTCTTTCTCAATCATAACCAGTAGCAGGCTTTGTCCCCTAGACCAAACATGCACACGCATGCACGTACTAGATCAGCTAACCGCGCGTGTGTTAATCCCTTGGACTCCTGCCACAATACGAATTTTCTTTCCTTGTGTGCTGCACCGCGTACGAGGAAACCTACTGCCTTGACCTTCCTTTGCCTTGCACGTCGCGCTGCTGCCGAGTCCGGTTGCCACACGCCTCCTCGAGGCTCAGCGGCCGTCTCGTGTACAGCAATTGAATCCTGACCTTCCTTCTCTCGGTTCCGTGCATCTCAAAAAAAACTCGCCGCTGATCTCGACGACGACTTCTGTCTCTGATCTTGGTTCTTCGCCAGCGATTTGTTGAGCCCCGTCGCGTATTCATCAACGCCAACCCTGCCGTAACAGTCGCTGCCTCGCGCATCATCCATGCACGAGCCATGCTGTACCCTGGCCACCTGCGTCGCCGACACAATCCGTCCACAGTGCCGCGCCGCCGCCCTTGTACAACACCGAGCGCATCATCTCGATGCTCTCACACTCCGATCTATCCGGCCGTCCCCCACGTCTGGTCGCCGGTCTGATCGCGAGTCGACTCCGTCACCTCCGCAACGTCTTCAACAGCCACTACCCCGGTCCGATCGCGACATCTAGCCGATCCTTACCGACCGCAGCCCATCGAACGGTTCAAGCCTCCCGCCTGAAGTGTCCGACACCACCGACCGCATCCGCGATCGCTGCCATGCTCCATCTTGCACCAATCAGACGTTCCCTGGCACCCGTCGAGCATGATCCTCGCACCTCTGGATGATCTTCCGCATAGCCTTCTCGCAACCTTGCTCTGATACCACTTGTTAGAATAAAACGCTAATGCAAGATCATAGACGACACACCGAGGCACGATATTTGTTAACGAGGTTCACCGATATGGCTACATCCCCGGGGCATGACTACGGGCGCTCCTCCCCAAGATACCGCAACGCCGGCCGCCCGGGCGCCGGCACAAGCCACCGGCTCCCCGCGTACCTGTTGCTATCAAGTCGTCATGGGTTACAACGTGTGGTGCCCCTCCGTATATAAGAGGCCTAGGATACAAGTGTCCGACTCCTACACAACTCGTACCTAACCACACCAATTACAACTCCAAGTCCATGTAACCCCTTGCGTACATAGTATATTCGACACAAATATAACAAACTCCACCTTGGCGAATATTCTCCACCACCTAGAAGTCGTCAATGCTCGAAACTCCATGTACTCCGGACTTGGGTTGTCTTCTTTGTAGCTTACTGAGAGCTACCCGACGGGCCAGACCCGCCGCCACCGTGGGACTCCACTGCTACTCCTGCAGCTCCACTCTCCATGGCTCCACCTGCAATAGTGCTCCCTTGCAACTTATAAAGATGTGAAGCCGTCCTCTCTCCTATCATCACGGTCACCCCATCTTCCATGATTTTCATGGTCTTCGTATCCCGATCACAACGGAATTCCATACCACCATCATGAAGAACACCAAGCAAAATTAGATTCCTCCTTAGCCCTGGCACATGCCTGACTCCCCGAAGCATCCGCTCAACTCCGTCAACCATCTTGATTTTGATGTCACCTACTCCAGCAACACGATAACCTGTGTCATCGCCCAGATAGGCTAAACCAAACTCACCAGACTTGTACGAAGAGAACCACTCCCTGTTGGGTGTCGCATGAAAAGAGCAAGCTGAATCCAACATCCACGCTTCAGCTTTTGTTGACCGCATGTTTGATACTACGAGAACATCACTACTGCTGTCTGAGTGATCACCATGAGTAGCCGCATTAGCATTTGCCCCACCCTTCAGTTCTGGGCATTCCCTCTTTATATGTCCCCAGTCTTTGCACCTGTAGCACTGCACCTTTTTCTTCTTTTTCTTCTCCGCCTCTTGTCCCTTCCTGAGCTGATAATCTTTAACTACCAACCCCAAACCTTGAGTACTCTCCCTTTCTACAGCATTCTTTTGCTTCATCAACTCATGTCCAAGTAACGCTGCAGTGACTTCCTCATTATAGATGGTTGTCTTTCCATGTGTCAATGTAATGACCAAATGCTCATAGGACGGTGGCAACGAAACAAGAAGAAGTAGTGCCTTATCCTCGTCCTCAATCTTCACATCCAGACGCGCTAGATCCATGACCAATTGATTAAAGGCATTCACATGCTCCACAAGATCCGACCCCTCTTGCATCTTCAGCCCATAGAACTTTTGCTTCAAATACAGCTTACTGGTCGCTGACTTGGACATATAACGATTTGCCAACTTGTCCCAAATTCCCTTAGGAGTATCTTCGTCCATGACATGATACATGACCTGATCCGCAAGACAAAGCCGTATGGTAGCGGCCGCCTGCACTTGCATATCCTCCCACGCATCATTGTCAACCTTGGCCGGCTTCGTCTCCTGCAAACCCTTCAAGATTCCCTACTGCGCCAGAATATCCTTGACTCTTGTCTGCCATAGACCGAAGTTACCCGTGCCATCGAATTTCTCCACATCAAACTTGGTGAGCCCCAGCGCCATGCCGAGCCGTGATCTAACCGACCTGTTGCCGCCGGTCTTACCACCCTTGTTTTCCTCTCCGACTTCCTCGCGAAAAAGATCACTGATCCCGTATTCCTCGTCTGAAGCCACGCCGCAGTATGCGATCTACCAAGAAATCTGACTTGCACAGCCTTCTTGTCCGCCCTTCAGAAAATCACCGTGAAACCTGTCGCCGTAACGCAGATCAACTTGCTCTCTGCCAAACTCGACCGCTCCACTTTTTCCTAAACCTGCAGACAAATTTTCTGTGCGTTTGCTGCCTCGTCGTACCCAGCCTTTTATTGCCTGCTGGTACACACGGCCCTGTTTTTCCTCTTTCACACGGAAACCGAGTCCAAATCTGTCACGGTTTGACGGTTTGCTAGGCCTTTGCCAAACTAAGTCACGCACGGTCCCAAGTTACATGCATGCACACGTCTCATTTTTTCTTTCTCAATCATAACCAGTAGCAGGCTTTGTCCCCTAGACCAAACATGCACACGCATGCACGTACTAGATCAGCTAACCGCGCGTGTGTTAATCCCTTGGACTCCTGCCACAATACGAATTTTCTTTCCTTGTGTGCTGCACCGCGTACGAGGAAACCTACTGCCTTGACCTTCCTTTGCCTTGCACGTCGCGCTGCTGCCGAGTCCGGTTGCCACACGCCTCCTCGAGGCTCAGCGGCCGTCTCGTGTACAGCAATTGAATCCTGACCTTCCTTCTCTCGGTTCCGTGCATCTCAAAAAAAAACTCGCCGCTGATCTCGACGACGACTTCTGTCTCTGATCTTGGTTCTTCGCCAGCGATCTGTTGAGCCCCGTCGCGTATTCATCAACGCCAACCCTGCCGTAACAGTCGCTGCCTCGCGCATCATCCGTGCACGAGCCATGCTGTACCCTGGCCACCTGCGTCACCGACACAATCCATCCGCAGTGCCGCGCCGCCGCCCTTGTACAACACCGAGCGCATCATCTCGATGCTCTCACACTCCGATCTATCCGGCCGTCCCCCACGTCTGGTCGCCGGTCTGATCGCGAGTCGAATCCGTCGCCTCCGCAACGTCTTCAACAGCCACTACGCCGGTCCGATCGCGACATCTAGCCGATCCTTACCGACCGCAGCCCATCGAACGGTTCAAGCCTCCCGCCTGAAGTGTCCGACACCACCGACCGCATCCGCGATCGCCGCCATGCTCCATCTTGCACCAATCAGACGTTCCCTGGCACCCGTCGAGCATGATCCTCGCACCTCTGGATGATCTTCCGCATAGCCTTCTCGCAACCTTGCTCTGATACCACTTGTTAGAATAAAACGCTAATGCAAGATCATAGACGACACACCGAGGCACGATATTTGTTAACGAGGTTCACCGATATGGCTACATCCCCGGGGCATGACTACGGGCGCTCCTCCCCAAGATACCGCAACGCCGGCCGCCCGAGCGCCGGCACAAGCCACCGGCTCCCCGCGTACCTGTTGCTATCAAGTCGTCATGGGTTACAACATGTGGTGCCCCTCCGTATATAAGAGGCCTAGGATACAAGTGTCCGACTCCTACACAACTCGTACCTAACCACACCAATTACAACTCCAAGTCCATGTAACCCCTTGCGTACATAGTATATTCGACACAAATATAACAAACTCCACCTTGGCGAATATTCTCCACCACCTAGAAGTCGTCAATGCTCGAAACTCCATGTACTCCGGACTTGGGTTGTCTTCTTTGTAGCTTACTGAGAGCTACCCGACGGGCCAGACCCGCCGCCACCGTGGGACTCAACTGCTACTCCTGCAGCTCCACTCTCCATGGCTCCACCTGCAATAGTGCTCCCTTGCAACTTGTAAAGATGTGAAGCCGCCTCTCTCCTATCATCACGGTCACCCCATCTTCCATGATTTTCATGGTCTTCGTATCCCGATCACAACGGAATTCCATACCACCATCATGAAGAACACCAAGCGAAATTAGATTCCTCCTTAGCCCTGGCACATGCCTGACTCCCCGAAGCATCCGCTCAACTCCGTCAACCATCTTGATTTTGATGTCACCTACTCCAGCAACACGATAACCTGTGTCATCGCCCAGATAGGCTAAACCAAACTCACCAGACTTGTACGAAGAGAACCAATCCCTGTTGGGCGTTGCATGAAAAGAGCAATCTGAATCCAACATCCACGCTTCAGCTTTTGTTGACCGCATGTTTGATACTACGAGAACATCACTACTGCTGTCTTAGTCATCACCATGAGTAGCCGCATTAGCACTTGCCCCACCCTTCAGTTCTGGGCATTCCCTCTTTATATGTCCCCAGTCTTTGCACCTGTAGCACTGCACCTTTTTCTTCTTTTTCTTCTCCGCCTCTTGTCCCTTCCTGAGCTGATAACCTTTAACTGCCAACCCCAAACCTTGAGTACTCTCCCTTTCTACAGCATTCTTTTGCTTCATTAACTCATGTCCAAGTAACGCTGCAGTGGCTTCCTCATTATTGATGGTTGTCTTTCCATGTGTCAATGTAATGACCAAATGCTCATAGGACTGTGGCAACGAAACAAGAAGAAGTAGTGCCTTATCCTCGTCCTCAATCTTCACATCCAGACGCGCTAGATCCATGACCAATTGATTAAAGGCATTCACATGCTCCACAAGATCCGACCCCTCCTGCATCTTCAGCCCATAGAACTTTTGCTTCAAATACAGCTTATTGGTCGCTAACTTGGACATATAACGATTTGCCAACTTGTCCCAAATTCCCTTAGGAGTATCTTCGTCCATGACATGATACATGACCTGATCCGCAAGACAAAGCCGTATGGTAGCGGCCGCCTGCACTTGCATATCCTCCCACACATCATTGTTAACCTTGGCCGGCTTCGTCTCCTGCAAACCCTTCAAGATTCCCTGCTGCGCCAGAATATCCTTGACTCTTGTCTGCCATAGACCAAAGTTACCCGTGCCATCGAATTTCTCCACATCAAACTTGGTGAGCCCCAGCGCCATGCCGAGTCGTGATCTAACCGACCTGTTGCCGCCGGTCTGACCACCCTTGTTTTCCTCTGCGACTTCCTCGCGAAAAAGATCACTGATCCCGTATTCCTCGTCTGAAGCCACGCCGCAGTATGCGATCTACCAAGAAATCTGACTTACACAGCCCTCTTGTCCACCCTTCAGAAAATCACCGTGAAACCTGTCGCCGTAACGCAGATCAACTTGCTCTCTGCCAAACTCGACCGCTCCACTTTTTCCTAAACCTGCAGACAAATTTTCTGTGCGTTTGCTGCCTCGTCGTACCCAGCCTTTTATTGCCTGCTGGTACACACGGCCCTGTTTTTCCTCTTTCACACGGAAACCGAGTCCAAATCTGTCACGGTTTGACAGTTTGCTAGGCCTTTGCCAAACTAAGTCACGCACGGTCCCAAGTTACATGCATGCACACGTCTCATTTTTTCTTTCTCAATCATAACCAGTAGCAGGCTTTGTCCGCTAGACCAAACATGCACAGGCATGCATGTACCAGATCAGCTAACCGCGCGTGTGTTAATCCCTTGGACTCCTGCCACAATACGAATTTTCTTTCCTTGTGTGTTGCACCGCGTACGAGAAAACCTACTGCCTTGACCTTCCTTTGCCTTGCACGTCGCGCTGCTGCCGAGTCCGGTTGCCACACACCTCCTCGAGGCTCAGCGGCCGTTTCACGTACAGCAATTGAATCCTGACCTTCCTTCTCTCGGTTCCGTGCATCTCAAAAAAAAACTCGCCGCTGATCTCGACGACAACTTCTATCTCTGATCTTGGTTCTTCGCCAGCGATCTGTTCAGCCCCGTCGCATATTCATCAACGCCAACCCTGCCGTAACAGTCGCTGCCTCGCGCATCATCCGTGCACGAGCCATTTTGTACCCTGGCCACCTGCGTCGCCGACACAATCCGTCCGCAGTGCCGCGCCGCCGCCCTTGTACAACACCGAGCGCATCATCTCGATGCTCTCACACTCCGATCTATCCGGCCGTCCCCCACGTCTGGTCGCCGGTCTGATCGCGAGTCGAATCCGTCGCCTCCGCAACGTCTTCAACAGCCACTACGCCGGTCCGATCTCCACGTCTAGCCGATCCTTACCGACCGCAGCCCATCGAACGGTTCAAGCCTCCCGCCTGAAGTGTCCGACACCACCGACCGCATCCGCGATCGCCGCCATGCTCCATCTTGCACCAATCGGACATTCCCTGGCACCCGTCGAGCATGATCCTCGCACCTCCGGATGATCTTCCGCATAGCCTTCTCGCAACCTTGCTCTGATACCACTTGTTAGAATAAAACGCTAATGCAAGATCATAGACAACACACCGAGGCACGATATTTGTTAACGAGGTTCACCGATATGGCTACATCCCCGGGGCATGACTACGGGCGCTCCTCCCCAAGATACCGCAATGCCGGCCGCCCGGGCGCCGGCACAAGCCGCCGGCTCCCCGCGTACCTGCTGCTATCAAGTCGTCATGGGTTACAACGTGTGGTGCCCCTCCGTATATAAGAGGCCTAGGATACAAGTATCCGACTCCTACACAACTCGTACCTAACCACACCAATTACAACTCCAAGTCCACGTAACCCCTTGCGTACATAGTATATTCGACACAAATATAACAAACTCCACCTTCGCAAATATTCTCCACCACCTAGAAGTCGTCAATGCTCGAACCTCCATGTACTCCGGACTTGGGTTGCCTTCTTTGTAGCTTACTGAGAGCTACCCGACGGGCCAGACCCGCCGCCACTGTGGGACTCCACTGCTACTCCTGCAGCTCCACTCTCCATGGCTCCACCTGCAATAGTGCTCCCTTGCAACTTGTAAAGATGAGAAGCCGTCCTCTCTCCTATCATCACGGTCACCCCATCTTCCATGATTTTCATGGTCTTCCTATCCCGATCACAATGGAATTCCATACCACCATCTTGAAGAACACCAAGCGAAATTAGATTCCTCCTTAGCCCTGGCACATGCCTGACTCCCCGAAGCATCCGCTCAACTCCGTCAACCATCTTGATTTTGATGTCACCTACTCCAGCAACACGATAACCTGTGTCATCGCCCAGATAGGCTAAACCAAACTCACTAGACTTGCACGAAGAGAACCACTCCCTGTTGGGCGTTGCATGAAAAGAGCAAGCTGAATCCAACATCCACGCTTCAGCTTTTGTTGACCGCATGTTTGATACTACGAGAACATCACTACTGCTGTCTGAGTCATCACCATGAGTAGCCGCATTAGCACTTGCCCCAACCTTCAGTTCTGGGCATTCCCTCTTTATATGTCCCCAATCTTTGCACCTGTAGCACTGCACCTTTTTCTTCTTTTTCTTCTCCGCCTCTTGTCCCTTCCTGAGCTGATAACCTTTAACTGCCAACCCCAAACATTGAGTACTCTCCCTTTCTATAGCATTCTTTTGCTTCATCAACTCATGTCCAAGTAACGCTGCAGTGACTTCCTCATTATTGATGGTTGTCTTTCCATGTGTCAATGTAATGACCAAATGCTCATAGGACGGTGGCAACAAAACAAGAAGAAGTAGTGCCTTATCCTCGTCCTCAATCTTCACATCCAGACGCGCTAGATCCATGACCAATTGATTAAAGGCATTCACATGCTCCACAAGATCCGACCCCTCCTGCATCTTCAGCCCATAGAACTTTTGCTTCAAATACAGCTTATTGGTCGCTGACTTGGACATATAACGATTTGCCAACTTGTCCCAAATTCCCTTAGGAGTATCTTCGTCCATGACATGATACATGACCTGATCCGCAAGACAAAGCCGTATGGTAGCGGCCGCCTGCACTTGCATATCCTCCCACACATCATTGTCAACCTTGGCCGGCTTCGTCTCCTGCAAACCCTTCAAGATTCCCTGCTGCGCCAGAATATCCTTGACTCTTGTCTGCCATAGACCAAAGTTACCCGTGCCATCGAATTTCTCCACATCAAACTTGGTGAGCCCCAGCGCCATGCCGAGCCGTGATATAACCGACCTGTTGCCACCGGTCTGACCACCCTTGTTTTCCTATGCGACTTCCTCGCGAAAAAGATCACTGATCCCGTATTCCTCGTCTGAAGCCACGCCGCAGTATGCGATCTACCAAGAAATCTGACTTGCACAGCCCTCTTGTCCACCCTTCAGAAAATCACCGTGAAACCTGTCGCCGTAACGCGGATCAACTTGCTCTCTGCCAAACTCGACCGCTCCACTTTTTCCTAAATCTGCAGACAAATTTTCTTTGCGTTTGCTGCCTCGTCGTACCCAGCCTTTTATTGCCTGCTGGTACACACGGCCCTGTTTTTCCTCTTTCACACGGAAACCGAGTCCAAATCTGTCACGGTTTGGCGGTTTGCTAGGCCTTTGCCAAACTAAGTCACGCACGGTCCCAAGTTACATGCATGCACACGTCTCTTTTTTTCTTTCTCAATCATAACTAGTAGCAGGCTTTGTCCCCTAGACCAAACATGCACACGCATGCACGTACCAGATCAGCTAACCGCGCGTGTGTTAATCCCTTGGACTCCTGCCACAATACGAATTTTCTTTCCTTGTGTGCTGCACCGCATACGAGGAAACCTACTGCCTTGACCTTCCTTTGCCTTGCACGTCGCGCTGCTGCCGAGTCCGGTTGCCACACACCTCCTCGAGGCTCAGCGGCCGTTTCACGTACAGCAATTGAATCCTGACCTTCCTTCTCTCGGTTCCGTGCATCTCAAAAAAAACTCGCCGCTGATCTCGACGACAACTTCTGTCTCTGATCTTGGTTCTTCGCCAGCGATCTGTTCAGCCCCGTCGCGTATTCATCAACGCCAACCCTGCCGTAACAGTCGCTGCCTCGCGCATCATCCGTGCACGAGCCATGCTGTACCCTGGCCACCTGCGTCGCCGACACAATCCGTCCGCAGTGCCGCGCCGCCGCCCTTGTACAACACCGAGCGCATCATCTCGATGCTCTCACACTCCGATCTATCCGGCCGTCCCCCACGTCTAGTCGCCGGTCTGATCGCGAGTCGAATCCGTCGCCTCCGCAACGTCTTCAACAGCCACTACGCCGGTCCGATCGCCACGTCTAGCCGATCCTTACCGACCGCAGCCCATCGAACGGTTCAAGCCTCCCGCCTGAAGTGTCCGACACCACCGACCGCATCCGCGATCGCCGCCATGCTCCATCTTGCACCAATCGGACATTCCCTGGCACCCGTCGAGCATGATCCTCGCACCTCCGGATGATCTTTCGCATAGCCTTCTCGCAACCTTGCTCTGATACCACTTGTTAGAATAAAACGCTAATGCAAGATCATAGACGACACACCGAGGCACGATATTTGTTAACGAGGTTCACCGATATGGCTACATCCCCGGGGCATGACTACGGGCGCTCCTCCCCAAGATACCGCAACGCCGGCCGCCCGGGCGCCGGCACAAGCCGCCGGCTCCCCGCGTACCTGCTGCTATCAAGTCGTCATGGGTTACAACGTGTGGTGCCCCTCCGTATATAAGAGGCCTAGGATACAAGTGTCCGACTCCTACACAACTCGTACCTAACCACACCAATTACAACTCCAAGTCCACGTAACCCCTTGCGTACATAGTATATTCGACACAAATATAACAAATCATTGTTACGCAATCCCGGGTCTGCTATCACCAGCGTTTCTGACCCACATGCGTCAACCAGGCCCAACCGGAGAGCAACACCGACTTATAAGAGGCCTTGGGCCCTCTCCCCCCAAAAGACTAGCCTGTTAGGAGGGGACACCCCTGGCCTTATAAGTTGTGTTATGTCTCCCCCCACAACCGATGTGGGACTAAACCCAACAATCTCCCCCTCACACATCGGTCATCCATGGGCCCGCTAACACCAGCATTTCCAGCCCACCAACCATGACCGACCACCCGTGAGTCTACCGAGATTCATTCTGGGCACCTGGGCTCTGATACCAATTGTTACGCAATCCCGGGTCCGCTATCACCAGCGTTTCTGACCCACATGCGTCAACCAGGCCCAACCGGAGAGCAACACCGACTTATAAGAGGTCTTGGGCCCTCTTCCCCCAAAAGACTAGCCTGTTAGGAGGGGACACCCTGCCCTTATAAGTTGTGTTTTGTCTCCCCCCACAACCGATGTGGGACTAAACCCAACAATCTCCCCCTCACACATCGGCCATCTATGGGCCCGCTAACACCAGCGTTTCCAGCCCACCAACCATGACTGACCACCCGTGAGTCTACCGAGATTCATTCCGGGCACCTGGGCTCTGATACCAATTGTTACGCAATCCCGGGTCCGCTATCACCAGCGTTTCTAACCCACATGCGTCAACCAGGCCCAACCGAAGAGCAACACCGACTTATAAGAGGCCTTGGGCCCTCTCCCCCCAAAAGACTAGCCTGTTAGGAGGGGGCACCCCTGCCCTTATAAGTTGTGTTATGTCTCCCCCCACAACCGATGTGGGACTAAACCCAATAAACTCCACATTAGATGACCACTAACAAAGTTCTCACCGTAACGACTGGACTACGCCCAGTCATGTAGGGCATGATAAATAGTTGGCCACAAGCCATATCCGATTTGACGACCAAACACGCAGGAGAATGTTGCAAGCCTTGCCATTGGCAAAGTTATCACGACAACTGGAGATCACCATACACCAAACCACCTTGCACATGTCCGATTCACCACTACACGTCAAGGTTTGTACCGAAGAACCTAGCGGACTTACTGTCGGATAGTCTTGGACTGAGACCATGCAACTACCTTATCCGCTCGTGACCATCATCGTAGCAACACAATACAAGTGGCGGTGCCAAAGGACCACTCGTCGCCATCATTGTTGCAACACTAGTGCGATGCCAAACGACCACTCGTGACCATCATTCGTTGCAACACAACACAAGTGGCCATCGCAAAGGATCGTTTTTTTTTAAACGGATGCAAAAGTTTTGCCTCGTCGATTAATTAAGAAGAAGAGAATTGCCCAGTTAATTTAAGGAAAACCGGGCGAAAACCCAGACAAATAGAGCACGGACTAACTACTCACATGGCAAGAAATCCCCCAACCACACAGTCGGCCCTTGCCAAACTCTCCGAATGCACAACATCCACAAACCTACTACTACGCCAAGTGAATCCCAACAAGAACACCACAACACAAGATATCATGCACCTCCCAATCCAAGAGGACAAGTCGAGAGACCGAAGATCATCCATCAAGCAACCCGAGATGCCTTGCCTATGACACCACTCTTGCCTTTGCCCATCTTCTTTTGTTTGTCCTTTATTGGCATTCCCGTCAGGAGGCAAGCAATCGACCTGCACAAACCAAGCCTAGCAACCTCCACGCTAGCGAGCAAGTCACAAAGTTCCTTCGCGAAGAGAGCATTTGGATTTGGAGTCGGAGTAGGTGCCAATACACTTGGCTCAATGGCCATGTCACTCACGGGCATCACCTGCTCGATGGTCGCAGATGAGGAAAGGGCAGCAACATCTGGAACTCCGTGCTCGATGACTAACGCCTGACGCCCAATGGACTTGGGCGAGCGAGAGATTGCACCGTCCAAATCACTACTCTCCTCAGCATCAACTATCTGGCTTGACTCCAGGGGTGATGTTGGTGGCAAAGCCACACTCAAGATCTCGAGAGGGTCTACCTGCAGTTGCTCAACACACAAAGGCAAAACCGGGGCCCCACACAACTCCCGAAGCTCGGACATGATCTGTAACACCGGAGTCACAACCACATCATTGTCAAGTCCCTCAGAAGCTAATGGCGGAGAGCTGGCCCTAGCCCGAGGGGAGAAACGACCATGAAGCTCGTCTCCCTTCTCAGCGTCAAAGTTGCCAACGGGCACAACCAAAGGGCGCAACACAGGCGGCGTCAGGGAGAGCCCGCCCAGTGCAGCCTCAGCTCGCTCCATGAAGCTCTCCATTCGCAACATCCAACCTTTCATAGAGTCAACGACATCACGCAGAGGCTGGACCGTTTTCTCAAGCTGAAAGGAAGCCATACCAAGGAGCTCAGAGCGCAGCAGTTCGGCCTGCCTCTCCAAAGTGGGCTGCATCGAGATATCCGTCGGGGCCACTGAGCCAGCAGGAGCAGAAACGATCGATGCCCAAGAATCACGACAAAATGTCTTCGAGAGGGGCGGGGCTTCTTTCTGGACCTTGTAGGGAGATGGAGCTTGTTGGTGCTCGACGGGGAGTCGGGGCAATGGCGACACAGTAGCTCTTCCCAAGGAGCTGAGGGGACGCCAGGCATTGCAGCACTCACGCGCTCGATGACCGTTCTCAAGGCATCGGTAACATCTAAAAGGATCTAGACAATCCACTGCACGGTGTCCAGGAAAGAGACATCTGCAACATCTACCATGAAGCCAAGCAGGGACGGGACGGGAAGCCAAAGCAGGGGCTTGGTACGCCTGGCGTTGCACATCGCGCCGCGGGAGCACCTTCTGCCAACCTCCGCATGTGTCCGCTTCACACGCCACGTCCTGCCGAGCAGCCGAAACCGAGGATTTGATAGCCGGCGGTGGCGTCCGTTGGGCCAGCTCATCATCATCGTCATCGTCTTCTTCGCCGTCAGTAAGGGAGCTCCACGAAACAGGTAGCTCGGAGTCAAGACCCGTCGCAGTATGGACAGGAGCCGAGGACGGCGCCGTTTCCACAGGAGCCGTGGACAGCGCTTCAGCAGCAGGAGTTGTGGCTGTGGGCGGCGCTTCAGCAGCAGCAGCCGGGGGTGACGGCGGGGCTTCCACAGAAGTCAAGTAGGACGTAGCAGCACCTGCAGGAGTCGGGGATGGCTCGCCCACAGTAGCAGTCGAGGTTGACGGTGTGTCGCTGACAGAAGCAGCGTCAGCAGAGGCCGAGGACGGGAGACACCCAAGCGGCAGCGGCGGTGAGAACCCGGCCTGGGGAAGCCCCGAGCTATGCACGGTCGGAGATGCAGCCACCACCGGCCTTGGCGGCAGCCCAATGCGGGACAAATGGCCACCAGCGGCCAGGGCAGCCTTGCGGGAGGCCAGGGCAGCCGCGGCCAGCACTGCGGCGGAGGTGGCTGACCCTGACGGAGCAGCCAGCATTGAGGATGCAGGTGCATGCCGCTTGCTCGGTGACTGCGGGACGACGCACGGCCTGAAACCTGCGGGCAGCAGCGTGCCAGCCGGGACGCAGGGCGGCGGTGGGAAGGCCGCCGCCGGCGAGGGCCTCGGGGAGCGCTCGGCGGACTGAGCTCCCGCTATGGCCGACGCCGCAGTCGCAGGCTTGGAGCACGGTCGTGGAGGCATGGCGTCGGATGGAGCGAAGCTTCGCAGGGGAGAGAGAGGAGGTGGAGGGGATCCCGGATCCAATCTCGGCTGAAGCAGGGGAGGCCGGAGGCGGTAGATCGGGCGGCGCCACCGCGAGCGCTCACCCGCCTGGAGCGCGAGCGCGAGAGCCTCTCATGTCCAGGTTTTCACGCCCGTCTCAAGGAAAGCTTGTGTTATGTCCGCGAAGGATCGTGAATAGCAAACATAACTATGTAACTGAATACACATGATTGCAAAAACTATGAAAAATCAAATGTAAATCTTCAGAATACTCCAAATGAAGACACTAAAGTGATGTTATGCCTACTATGCAAGGTCATCGATAAAGCTTCCTCCGTCCCCCAAAACAAGTGTAGTAACTTCAGTACGGAGAGAGTATACAAGTGTAGTAACTTCAGTACGGAGAGAGTAGTATATACAAGTGTCAAGTAGTAACTTCAGTACGGAGAGAGTAGTATATACAAGTGTCAACTTTAGGACGGAGGGAGTAAATACTACTCGTTCTATCCAGGTTTACAGGGTGTGCGGGTATTTTTTTTACGTCTTTGATTTGAATACCGAAATATGTGTTTTTTGTCACTGAAAATATACGATTCCAAACTTCATTTCAATATGATTCCAAACTCCATTTGAACATGATTCTGTTGATATGTTTTTATGTGATATAACATATACTCCCTCCGTTCCGAATTACTTGTCGCACATATGGATGTATCTAGATGTATTTTAGTTCTAGATACATCCATTTCAGCGACGAGTAATTTGGAACCAGCGACGAGTAATTTGGAACGGAGGGAGTACTTGTCTTTCTAGGCATTTCAAATAGACTCAACATACGGATGTATGTAGACATATTTTAAAGTGTAGATTCACTTATTTTGCGCTGTATGTAGTTATTTGTTGAAATCTCTAAAAGGACAAGTATTTAGAAACGGAGGGAGTATTTCGTTAGTCAAATTGACGACCTAACCACAAAGATGCCTATAAATCCAGACAGGAGTACAACTCTAGTCCACAAACGACTGTCTTGCACGGTATAGACCAGAACATGTGCATTGAACACCTAGCAGTGCCCCCTTTTTACAGACTGACGAGGCTATATTGCCTGAAACAACAAATAGATCTCTAAGGTCAATCCAAGGAAACACTGATAAATCACATAATCCCAGGGAAGTCTAGGGTTTAGACGACTCGAAGACCAGGACACGGTGGGGAATCACTGCCGACACTTGCATAGGCACCACAGGGTGGACAGATGAAACATGAAGAAAGTCGCGGCAATTTGATAGAATGGAATGGGACTAGGTTGAGAGGGTTGGACTATTTGGGATGAAATAACCCATCTTCTCAGACATCACACCCATGCCGTCGGCGTTAACCGGCTCGTCATTCTCACCGCTGAGCCCTTTGTTCAGCAGCTCCTCCCAGAAATTATCATGGAACAACCCCGGGACTCTGTTCTGCTGCGCTTCACATGTACCGAGACCAAAATCCTGTGGCTCTGTTACGCCGTTAGCGTCGATGCCTGAGCCGTTGAGATCAGCTGGAATCCCATCAACAAGGAGTTCCACTGAACATTCCAGGTCAGGTGGAATCCCGTCATCAAGGAGTGCCACTGAACCTTCCAGATCTGGTGGGATCCCATCAGCAAGGAGCTCCACCGGCACCGGCACTGACCCCTCGGCAAGAAGTTCCACTGACCCATGAGAATCAAACAGAACAGGCGACTCTTGCTCCAGGTTGCTGCTACTCGCACCCACGGCATAAGCTTCAGGTCCACCGTCGATGCGGCGCCTCCTTTTCTTCGAGATAGCGTCTTGGAGCTCCTTCCTCATCCCATTCTTGGCAATCAGTTGCTTCAAGAATTCAGGGTTCCGCAAGATACGTGCCATGAATGAAGTCATCTGCTGCTGCTTCTGCTCGGTTCCACGTAGCCTATCCTCCATGGCTTTCAGATTTACCTTCATGTTCTGCTGTTCCTGCCTTAGCTTCACCACTTCTGCCATCAATAGCTGTTTGTCCCTTTTCAGCCGGTCGATCTCTGCATCATATCCGAAGTGCCCCACTTCAAGGTAAGATCCAAGGGACTGCTGATTTGAAGCAGTATGAGCGGGAGGTTTTCGACGCCTGATGTTCTTCAGCAGGTGCCTCTGTCCCCGTAGGAAACCCTCATTGGCAAACTCCCATTGGTCAGGATCCACCTTTCTGAAGCCCTGAGAAGCCAACAAACAACATACCAGGGAAAAGTTACTTCCAGGAGACTTTCTCATGCAAGTTTGGATCAAGATGTTAATTCTTTCTCAACATAAAACAAACAAGACATTATAATTACAGCTACTTCTTTCCAGATCATAAGAGATAGAAATGTAACAGGTATCTTCTGGTTACCTCTTTAGAACGTGTTTAAGTTCATTTTGCATCATTTCAGTTGTATCTTCACTACATTGTTTCAAAAAATCATCTTTAATCTTCATTCTTTCTTCCTTTCAAGGAAAAAAATGAATATATAGTCAAAAATAAAAGAACTTTCAATTCTTCTATCTAGAAGAATAAAAGATGTACCGTGAGGATATTGAACCCACTTTAGAATACAACCTTTATTCAGTGGCAAAAGTAAAAAATAAGAGGAATGCATATTAACCACTAAACAGGGAGAGAAGGTAACAGCAGGGAGAGAAGGGAAATATGAAGTGGGGGCACGTATGCAGGTTTCAATATAGGCAACAACAACAACAACAAAGCCTTTAGTCCCAAACAAGTTGGGGTAGGCTAGAGGTGAAACCCATAAGATCTCGCAACCAACTCATAGTTCTGGCACATGAATAGCAAGCTTCCACGCACCCGTCCATTGCTAGTTCTCTAGTGATACTCCAGTCCTTCAGATCTCTCTTGGACTCCTCCCATGTCAAGTTCGGTCTACCCCAACCTCTCGACATTATCAACACGCTTTAGCCGTCCGCTATGCACTAGCACTTCTGGAGGCCTGCGCTGAATATGCCCAAACCATCTCAGACGATGTTGGACAAGCTTCTCTTCAATCGGTGCTACCCCAACTCTATCTCGTATATCATCATTCCGGACTCGGTACTTCCTTGTGTGGCCACACATCCATCTCAACATGCACATCTCCGCCACACCTAACTGTTAAACATGTCGCCTTTTAGTCGGCCAACACTCAGCGCCATACAACATTGCAGGTCGAACCACCGTCCTATAGAACTTGCCTTTTGGCTTTTGTGGCACTCTCTTGTCACAGAGATTGCCAGAAGCTTGGCACCACTTCACCCATCCGGCTTGATTCAATGGTTCACATCTTCATCGATATCCACATCCTTCTATAGCACTGACCCCAAATATCGAAAGGTGTCCTTCTGAGGCACCACCTGCCCATCAAGGCTAACCTCCTCCTCCTCCTCCTCTTCCTCCTCCTCGTGCCTAGTAGTACTGAAACCGCACCTCATGTACTCGGTTTTAGTTCTACCAAGTCCAAAACCTTTCGATTCCAAGGTTTGTCTCCATAGCTCTAACTTCCTATTGAACCCCGTCCGACTATCATCGACTAGCACCACATCATCCGCAAAGAGCATACACCATGGGATATCTCCTTGTATATCCCTTGTGACCTCATCCATCACCAAAGCAAAAAAGATAAGGGGCAGGTTTCAATAGAGGCAACGAAGGAAAAATGAGGTGATGCTACACACAATCTCTTTGGCCCTATCCTGGTTCGAACTGCTTATTGTTGCAAAATTCGTCCAATGTGCAACTGGCTTCACTTTACCTGATGGTAAGTGAATTTACTCATAACTACACACTAGCAGGGTACAGAAAACTGAAATGCAAACACACAGAGTAAACATTTTGCTCACAAGAATGTTGTTTTTCCTTTTATGGTAACATGAGCAAAAAAGTACCTTAGGGGAGTAATTCTGAGAAACTGTTAAAATACAGCTTTACTTATATCTGAATGCAAGTTCACTTAACTAGGGTTTGCCAATATGCTGCTTCATTAACTTAAGTTTTTCTGCTTGCGATTCCCTATGCTTTTCTATACAATAATATGTATCCGTGTTCACTTTTGGGAGTTAGCTTTTGCTTGTTCTAATGTAATGCCAAGATGTTCTTAAGTAGTACAATAAATCTAATCATAAAGAACGAGACCTGATATCCACACTATTCACGAGACTATTTTTTTTAGAAACACAGTACAAACACAGACACTCGCATACACACATACACTTACCCCTATGAATGCACACTCGCACACCCTACCCCTATGAGCACCTCCGAGAGACCGAGCCAGCAAATCTAACCATCTGAGCCATGCTGACTAGTTAATACTCCCTCCATATCACAAATAAGTGAAGTTTAGACATTGACATGGTTTTATGTAACTTTGACCAGTAATTTATAATGCAATATACGTACAAAATTTTAAAAAGTATATTCTAGAAATACTTTTTGAGACAAATATATACATATAAATTTTTATTTTCATTAAAATGGTATTTGTAGTCAAAGCTCTATTACTTTGACTTAGGGTATATCTAAAACGTCACTTATGACATGGAGGGAGTAACATACAACAATCTTCAACCTCCAGTTATTTATTTTTAAGCATTTCACCAAATTGGCAAAAAAAGGAGGGAGGTTGCAAATGTAACCACTGCATGGTGAAAGCAGGTAACAGCACAGTGCAACAGCCATACGAATTATGAAGGTGAGCATTTGATAAGTGACATATGACCTAAGATGGCACCATGCACATGCTCCCAAAGAAGTCAAAACAATGTGGCACACCATGAATATATTCCAACTGCTGTTAATTCAGGAAGTGGGAGCTCTAATATTAAGGCATGAAGTACACAATTGTACAACAAATGCAAGAAAATGTTGCGGTTGATTATCTTACGAATATTATCTAAAAAAATATGACACTAACAAGGTAAGGATGAGTGCATGTGGAACAGAGAGAATAAACTTTCCTCGACAACTTCTTTTCTCTTGATGATGACATAAGGTTTATTATCCAGCACATCCAGCCCAACAAGTAAAGTTTTGTGAATGTGCTGGCTTCTTCTTAACTGAAGTTTATCAGCCAGGGATTCCAATGCACTTCTCTACATAAATATCGTGCATTTGGATACATGCCATTCCTACGCATTTCTGGGATCTAGCTCTGCTTGTTTAGTGCAATACCACGAATTTTCTGAAGTGCAAAATGTCCTAATCATGAAGAACCAAGAGATGATATCTCCACTGTTGAACCAGAATAGTTAATAATATTATGCAGTTGCAATTGACTCTTTTTCTGTACTTGTCTTCACCAAATTTGGCAACACAATCTCAATGGCTACAGTCTCACAGCATTGCATTTGGGAGCTTCAAGCAGATATAAAAGAACAGCTACACTCACAGTGGCATCCAAGCATCACAAATCAGCTGCGTTGCAGATTTACAAGAGGAATCAAGGGAATCAGGGCTTACATAGGTGTTGAGCTGCCTGACGAAGCTGGAGAAGTTGCTGTGCTTGAAGTGCCTGGGCAGCAGCACCGTGGCGAAGGCGTGCGGATCCCACACCACGAAGCTGTTGTTGCCGGCGCTCCACGACATGATGCTGTCGGTGTTGGGGTCATCGACCATGTCGTAGGTCTTCGTCAGGAACGGCGGCGGCCCGGCGTCGTGCAGCCCCTCCATCGGCCTTGGCGCCGCCCTGGCCCCCGGCGAATCGCCTCTCCCGTGGGCAACCTCCTCCTCCTCCTCCTCCTTGACCAGACTCGGCACCGGGTCCATACCCCCAAACCCCAAGAACCCTCCCACACAAGGAACCGCACCGCTCAGCAAGAAGCTGCCCTGTCACGCAGGGAACGCGCCGGAAGCCCTGGCCCGGCGAGAAGGTGGGTGGGATGGGCACGGGGAGGGGAGGGGACAGGATAAGGCGGGGGAAATCGCGGTACGGACACGTCGAAATCGTATCGCTCCCACTCGCCGGAAGCGCACGCGGAAGCAGCTGATGGGGAAGTTTGCGGCGGAGCTCCCGCCGGGATGGGATGGGATGGGATGGGATCGGTCTCTCCTCTCGGCGGCCGGAGCGGCGGCGAGGGGAGGAGGAGCGGAGCGGAGAGGAGAGGAGAGGGATTGCTATTTTGGGAATGGAGCAGGGGTTTGGAGGAGGATGAAGGGTGCGGGTCGGGCACGTGTCGGGACACGGGCTCGACGCGGGCCTCGCATGGGCCGGAGCGACAAGTGTCGGTGTGTCTGGCTCTGCAGCTGTGTGCAGCTGTGCTCACGATAAGCGGCACAGCGGTGGGGAGCGGTTAGGTTAATTTGTTTTTTAGTGGCAAGTGATAGGCGTCGGTTGGCCGGGCCAAATTTGAGCCGGTCGCCGCGTCGGTCGTTTGATTCGCCCGATAATGATAATCCAGACTGGATCTTCTCTCGCGTGTAGGTCAATCCTCCTCCTTTCGTATGAGCTGCGGTCAACACACAAGCACCCTCCCATGGCTCCTCCCTCTCTTTCCCAGCCCCCGGCGAAATACCTCTGCCCCTCTCATCACAGCTCCGCACGCCATGCGCAGCTCCGGCGAGCAACAGCCCCGGCCGCTCACAGTGCAGCGCACCCGCCGGCCCCCAAGGTTGCCACTCACCATGGCTGCGTCGCCCCCAAGGTTGCCACTCACCATGGCCGCGTCGCCCCCAAGGTTGCAAGGTCACAGTCTTGTCGTAGGCGGCGCAACACCACGTCAACCCCGCTACAAACTAGATTGTGATGCCGCACTTGAAGCATTGTGGTAGCCTTGAAAAAAGGTTGTAGCAAAATTCATCAACGGCGGCAGCAAAACCCACCGACGGTTGCTGCTCACGGGTCGCAACTGAGACATGAAAATGGTTGAAGCTTTTCTCAATGTCAGTTGCAGCTTTGGTCACCAGTGGTTGCAACTTTTCGTCCTCGTCCATGGCTTCTACGTCTATGGTTGAAGCTTTTCTCGTCGCCGGCTGCAGCTTTTGTCGTTCATGGTTATAGCATTTGTCGATGGTTGCAGCCTTTGCCGTTCATGGTTTGTAGCATTTGTTCGCCATCGGGCCGTCAGGGCTTGCAACTTCTTGTCAAATGGTTGTAACTCCTCAATGTGTCGTTAACACATGCTGCAGTTCTAGCAAAAATGTTTGCCGCGATTGCAGCAAAAATTTACCATTGTTGTACCCTCGACGTCGGTTGGTTCCAGCAATTTTCCATCATTGTTGTAGCCCCTACGTCGCCCAGTTCCAGCACACAGCCGCCGCATCTCCAAACTTTGGCTTGCAGGTCGCAGCTCCGGCCATTGCTAGTCGCCCCTACCCGGATTGTCGGCCGCAGCATCCGGTGCTCGCCCCGTCGCTCGCGGCCATGGCAAACTCACCCAGTTGTCATCCTATAGATGGCCTGTTGAAGCACGCGGTGAGCCGGAAAATAAAACGGTGGTTAGCGGCGAGGCACGCGGCAGCGCTCGAGCTCACCGGTTGGTGGTGCTCATCGGGGGGAGGGAAGCTGGCGAGAGGAAGAAGAATGGGAGGAGGTCGGTCGGGCCATGGAGGGAAGAAGAAGATAAAGAGAAAGAAAAAGGTAGGAATCACGCAAGAGAGACGCACGATCCTATCGATCGAATGCGCGCGGTGCGACTGGCCCAAGACTCGGCCGGTCGGTCGTAGGGAAACGTTCCCTTTTTTTATTCAGCATGAAGAGAGGTTCCTGGCTCCATTATTACTCATAAACCCAGCTTTATTCGATGCAAGGTGCTTAGTAAAAAAATAAGTCTAGTTTTCCTAAAGCACCGGTGCTAATCTCTATAGAAAAGGTGCCTAAGTAAGCATCTATCATCTACAAATAAACATCGATGCTTAAGAAAGCCAAGTTTCATTCTAAGCACCGCCTCTAAGCATCTTGCATTCTATAAGGCCTAAAAAAGCCTGAGACAGCAAGTCAAACAACGACTTAAAAGTTCAGAAAAGGCACCAAAGTGCCAAAGGAAAAACCTAAAACGAAGGAGTCACAATGTTACCAACATGCAAAAAGACCATTAAAGACATGCGGAACAGAGAAACCAGAGTAGCTAAGAAGAAAATTATAGGCCAGGATAGCAGGACACCAGGTGATCCTGAGCATCTAAAGTAGATGTTGGGCTCAGTATCCAGCCAGCGCTTCGCTTGATCCTCGGCGGTGAGGGATAGGTGTTATCTCTCACCCCCACTCGATCAGGTTTATCTCCTTCAGCAGCTGTTGGATGCGAGCGCAAAAGGCATCCATCCTCTTCAGAGCATGTGTTCCTTGGATAAGAGGCGCCATTTCTTGATTGTTCTTAAAATACGAGACTCTGCTTCGAAGATAACCAAATGGCTCCATTTAAAACTAAGTTTATTCTTGTGCTTCCTCAAAGCCTAGAGAACAACGATAATAATAGTGTTATCTGCATCAAGTCTCTTCCCAGCAACCCAAACAGAAGTGACAAAAAGCCATAGATAAACCAACTTGCATACCAAGGAAAGAACTGAGCTCTGTCCCAAACAAGTTGAGCAACAATGCAATAAAAGAATAGATGTTGGAACTTTCATGCTTAGAACAGAAAACATAGTGGAGATACTTATTCATATTTCTTTTTTGCAAATTGTCCTTGGTCATGATATTGTTATAAGAAGTAAGACAAAGGAATATGTGAATTCTGGGAGGAACCACAAATTTCTAGACAAAAGGTATGAAAACTAGGGGTTGCCGTAGTTAATGACTGCACACAGGAAACTAGTGGAATAAGTACCACAAGCAGTGTATTGACAAACTAGAGGATTAGTATCATTTTTACAACTAATACTCCCTCTGTTTATTTTTAGTCTGCATATAATATTTGGTCAAAGTCAAGCTTTGTAAAGTTTTAACCAACTTTGTGGAAAAAATATAAACATCTACAATACTAAAGCTATAGAGTATGAAAATTAATTTCATGATGCATCTAACAATATTGATTTCATATTATGAATCTCGATATTTTTTTCTATAAACTTAGTCAAAGTTAACAAAGTTTGACTTTGACCAAATCTTATATTCAGACTATAAAGAAACGGAGGGAGTACTAGTGACTATTTTTTTCGAAACGGGTGCAAAAGTTTTGCCTCATCGATTAATTACGAAGAAGAGAATTGCCCGGTTAATTACGGAAAACCGGGCGAAAACCAATACAAATGAAACACGAACAAACTACTCCCACGACATGAAACCCCACAACCACACAGGCGGCCTGCCAAACTCTCCAAATACACAATATCCACAAACCCGTTCACTGCTACTACGCCGAGTGACTCCCCACAAGAACACCTCGACACAAGATATCAAGCACCTCCCAACCCACAACAACAACCCAAACAAAGAGGACAAGCCGAGAGACCGAAGATCATCCATCAAGCAGCGCTAGACACCTGGCTTTTGGCATCATTTTTGCCTTTGCCCACCTTTTTTTGTTTGCCCCTTATTGGTGTCCCCGTCAGGAGGCAAGCAATCGACCTGCCTAAACCGGGTCTAGCAACCTCCACGCTGGCTAGCAAATCACAAAGTTCCTTCACGAAAAGAGCATTTGGATTTGGAGTAGGTGCCAATACAAGTGGCTCAATGGTCATGCCACTCACAGGCATCACCTGCCCTACGGTTGCAGACGAGGAAAGGGCAGCAACATCTAAAACTACATGCTCCAAGACGCTGAGAGGTAGGTTGTCTAACCCGTGACAAGGATCCACGGATGGTGGTGAGGGCACCAGTTCCACCTCCGAAGCCTGACAAAGCTCCACGGGAGGTGGTGAGGACACACGGTCCACCTTCGAAGCCTGGAGAGAGTCCAACTGCTCCATCGACACAGGAGAAACATGTTCCCCATACAACACCTGCAACTCGGGCATGATCTGCAGGACTACAGCACCGGAGACACAACCTCAGCGGATGCCTCACCCATGGAGTTCGGCAACACAAGGGGCGTCGAACTAGATCCAACACGGGGCGAGAAGCTACCAAAGAGCTCCGCACCCGCCTCGTCCATGAAGCCAACAGAAGACTCAACCATGGGACCCTGTGCAAGAGGGAGCCTTTGCAAAGCAGCCTCCGCACGCTCCAGAAAGCTCCCAATACGCACCATCCAGCCTTGAAAGGAGTCAACGACCTCACGAAGTGGCTTAATTGCCTCCTCCATCAACGAGTAAGGCGAGGAATCACGCCGAAGAGTCTTCATGTTGGATGGGGCCTCGTGTATCCTGATGCCGATGAAGGCGCAACAATCGTAGCAAGAATGAGCCAGCGGTCGAGCAGAACTTGCAGAAGGCTGCGGCTGCACCAGCTTGCAGCCATCCTGTGCACGGTGTCCAGAGGCGAAAGCATCTGTTGCACCGAATTGGATCCCTGCACTCCGCCGCTCGATGACCTTTTCCGAAGCAATGGAAACATCTATTCCAGAGCCACGCGGGCGGTCGGGGACGCTGTTGAGGCATGAAAGCCGAAGGTGACCGAGGTGCCTGCTGCGCACTGCGGGACTGGACAAGCTTCCAGCCTGCAGCGTCCTCCACGAGCCCCACGCATGCCGCATCCGGCCCGACGAGGAAGATTGAGTCTGCATCAAAGACCAGGGGCTGGAGCTCAACAGGGCATTAGGCAGCCGGCCACCGTCCAGGCAGGGCAGCGCTGTCGGTGACCCGTCAATGGTCTCCGGCACCTCCACGACGACGTCCTCAGAACACAAATGTGGCTCCGGCGGCGGGGACACAGGCCCCCGACCCAGATCAGGCCGGGGCGGTTGGGAGCTTGGCGACGAGCAGAGGAGGCCGGAGGGCGCCGTCAGCCGGCCGGAAGAGGCACCGACAAGGAGGACGGGGACGGTTGGCAGAGGAGGTAGACTGGCCGGCACCAAGGGCGTGCACGGGAGCTTGCGCGAGGCGGCGAAGCATCCTTGAACGGCCGGATCGGCCTTGCGGGCGGCGAGGGAGGCCGCAGCGAGCGCGATGGCCGGAGTCGGAGAGGACGCCGAAGACGGCGCGGACGAGTGCCGGAGCAGACTGCGTACTAGTGACTATAGCTTCTACTCCCAAAGGTCTTCTAAAGGGAAGTTTAATAGTTTCACCATCCCAAATCTGAATAACAGTTTGATCTTACTCCCTACAAATAAAAAAGAGGTTCCAAAATTGGACAAACAGGGGAGAAGAGCCAAACCGTGTATCTTCCCAAAATCTAATCAAATTAGCATTACCTAAAGATCACCTATATCCAGACTTGACTGCCTTAGATGCCCAAACTACTACATTCCAGAAGGTGGAGGCACCTGCACTTTGAGTACAAAAGATATTTGGAGAAGGTTTATATTTGGCATCAACTATATCTTTCCAACTTTTCCCTTCACCAAGCATACATCTTCCAAATTTTGCCTTCATCAAGCCTTTCTAAACTGTTGTCCTAAAGAACCCTGATGAGTAACCCATGCCCCGCTTGGCCACCGGTTTTGGACTTGTTTGTCAAAACCACAAAACATATGGACGACCTCTTCCGTGCGGTGAGGGTCATATTGCTTTTGTTCATGAAACCAATTATGCATGTTTTGCCAAAACGCGGCACCCCATTTGCTCTGTGTTCTGAAATGGATCGATAATAGTAGCCAACCACGTCTCACTCAACAACTAATCCTCCTTTGGGGAGAAATTCCGTCCCTCTTCTTCTTTGGGTCGGCACTCGGCGGCCAATGCTCTTCCAGATTCGTGGTTGCGACTATTCATTTGTTCTGTTCGTCTTTATAGCCTCCTTCGTCGTGGATAATATTCATCACGGCCTCATCGCCTACCACCGTCTTATTTTGGATGAGGCATTCTGTCAAACAGTGATCAAGCCAACTCCACCGCGCGACCCTATCCTGTCCGCCCCGGTCCGTTTGGAGTAAAAGGGACAAAGGAGGCGGCCCAGCGTGCGACGGCCCGGACCCATCCTGTCCGTTTTGTGTCCGGGCCGACCCATTTCGAGCGCAAACTTGCGCCGGGTTTGGGTCGCGGCGGACACCAAACGGACGCGCGCCTCGTCCGCTTCGGGGCCGCGTGGCAGGCGGCCACCTACCTCCCACCCGCCCACATCAATGCGCACGAGCGGGCGGCCCCACCTGTCATCCGCACGTCGAGCGGTCGCCGTCCTTCTTTAAGTGGGAAGCGTGGATGGGTCGTCGTCCACACTGCCCCACGCCACCCAGCGGCCTCCTCGAACCCCGACAGCGCTGAAACCCTAGCCCGCCCGCCTCCTTCTCGAGCTCGCCGGCCGCCCGCCTCGCCATGGGCTTCTGGAACGGCAAGGGCAAGCACGACCGCGAGGCCGGCTCCTCCTCGGGGCGCCGCCGCGGCTCCGTGAAGAAGGAGGAGCCCGCGTCTCCGCCGCGCTCCGGCCGTCGAGCGCCCGCGTCTCCGCCGCGCTCCTCCCGTCGAGCCCCCGCACCGGCCCCCTTCACCATTGCCCCTCGGCCCTCCGGCGAGCGCGACCGGCAGTACATCTGCGAGGACGTGTGCCGGAGGTACTGGGAGATGAGGACGCCGGTCCCGTGGAGCGACGCCCACCTCCCCAACGGGTGGCACCTCTCCGCGGACCGGGTCCCCATCCTGCCAGTGCCGGCGACCGGCCGTGCACGGCGCGATGAGATCAACCGCCGCCGCCGCCTCCTCCCCGACGACCTCTACTACGACCACAGGTACGCCCCCGACTCGCCGCTCTGGGACACTTGGCTCCAGGACGAGCACGACGTGCGGCGCGCGTCGTACTTCACCGGCACCGTGTCGGGGCCGCGGAGGCCACGTGCAGAGGCGCGCGGGCGTACGCGGGTGCGCGGCCTGACGCCCACGCCGTCGCCTTCCCCGTCTCCGTCGCCCCCTCCCCCTCCTCGCATGACAGCGGATGAGGAGGCCTGTCTCCTCCAGCGTGTCATGGACGACTCCATGAACACGCACGACGAGCGGCAGTGGGACGGCCTGGAGGAGGCCATGGCCCTCTCTACCGCCGGGGACGTCGCCTTCCCGGAGCTGCAGCTGGCGGCCGTCACGGCGGCCCCCACGGAGGAGCCAATGGAGGAGGGCCTGCCCGCGTTCGAGAAGCTCCTCGGCCAGGGGTGGGGCTGGTCGTGCACTGCGCCGGAGACGGCCGCCGGCCTGGGCGTGAACTGGTGCCCCACTCCGGAGCAGGAGGCGTCGCCGCGGGAGGAGGTGGTGCAGGCACCTCCGGCCGTCCAGCCCGCCCCGTCCACCACGCACCGCCGGCCCACCTCTGGACGCCGCCGGACTACGTCGACCTCGTCAGCGACGACGACGACACCAACGGCCAGTGAAGACGGCGACGGCCACGGCACCGACGGGCGCGGCAGGAGCGCGCGGGAGGAGTTTTTTTTATTTTTCTTATTATGTTAATTATGAATCCGGGCCTTTTAAGTGGCCGTTGAAACTGGGCCGTTTTGTGGCCAATCCATATATATATTTTATGTTTTTTTTTAAATGCGTTTATTTGCTTTTTTAGTTATTTAAGTATTTTTTTAATCCCGTCCACCCCGGACACGATTTGGGGTGCGGCCGCGCGGTGGACGCACGCACGACCCAATGGACAGAGGCGGACACGGGCGTACCCATCGGCGCCCCAAAGGGACAGATTCGGCCCAATCCGAACGTCCGTTTGGGTCGAGCGGTGAAGTTGGCCTCAGGCACCGACGGACGAACAGCCCATAGCCGGCATCCGCGATCGGACAAGCCCTGGCGACCGCGACTCTGTACGGCGTAGTCGGTGTTGAGATCGATGGTGAAGGAAACTCCATGGCCGAAATGAAGGAGGACGCAGACAGACTATTGCGTGGATTGCTGCATTCCGGCCGGGCTGGGGCTGAGAGGCTGCAGTACTGTATGAGATGAGAGGCTGCAGTACTGTATGAGATGGGTTTGGTTGGACAGAAAGGGAACAACACCGCGCACGCTGGGTCTGTTCGATAGAAACTTGAGCAGAGGAAAATGTTCTTTTTGTCTACCAGTCCCTGGCTGCGGCTGGACTTTTTCTTCTTCTCGTGGCTGCACCATTCATTGTACCGAAAAAAGAAGAGGGCACAACATTTCATCATCACTCGTCAGTACATCTGCCCTCGGCCCTCCGGCGAGCGCGACCGGCAGTACATCTGCGAGGACGTGTGCCGGAGGTACTGGGAGATGAGGACGCCGGTCCCGTAGAGCGACGCCCACCTCCCCAACGGGTGGCACCTCTCCGCGGACCGGGTCCCCATCCTGCCAGTGCCGGCGACCGGCCGTGCACGGCGCGATGAGATCAACCGCCGCCGCCGCCTCCTCCCCGACGACCTCTACTACGACCACAGGTACGCCCCCGACTCGCCGCTCTGGGACACTTGGCTCCAGGACGAGCACGACGTGCGGCGCGCGTCGTACTTCACCGGCACCGTGTCGGGGCCGCGGAGGCCACGTGCAGAGGCGCGCGGGCGTACGCGGGTGCGCGGCCTGACGCCCACGCCGTCGCCTTCCCCGTCTCCGTCGCCCCCTCCCCCTCCTCGCATGACAGCGGAGGAGGAGGCTTGTCTCCTGCAGCGTGTCATGGACGACTCCATGAACACGCACGACGAGCGGCAGTGGGACGGCCTGGAGGAGGCCATGGCCCTCTCTACCGCCGGGGACGTCGCCTTCCCGGAGCTGCAGCTGGCGGCCGTCACGGCGGCCCCCACGGAGGAGCCAATGGAGGAGGGCCTGCCCGCGTTCGAGAAGCTCCTCGGCCAGGGGTGGGGCTGGTCGTGCACTGCGCCGGAGACGGCCGCCGGCCTGGGCGTGAACTGGTGCCCCACTCCGGAGCAGGAGGCGTCGCCGCGGGAGGAGGTGGTGCAGGCACCTCCGGCCGTCCAGCCCGCCCCGTCCACCACGCACCGCCGGCCCACCTCTGGACGCCGCCGGACTACGTCGACCTCGTCAGCGACGACGACGACACCAACGGCCAGTGAAGACGGCGACGGCCACGGCACCGACGGGCGCGGCAGGAGCGCGCGGGAGGAGTTTTTTTTATTTTTCTTATTATGTTAATTATGAATCCGGGCCTTTTAAGTGGCCGTTGAAACTGGGCCGTTTTGTGGCCAATCCATATATATGTTTTATGTTTTTTTTAAATGCGTTTATTTGCTTTTTTAGTTATTTAAGTATTTTTTTTAATCCCGTCCACCCCGGACACGATTTGGGGTGCGGCCGCGCGGTGGACGCACGCACGACCCAATGGACAGAGGCGGACACGGGCGTACCCATCGGCGCCCCAAAGGGACAGATTCGGCCCAATCCGAACGTCCGTTTGGGTCGAGCGGTGAAGTTGGCCTCAGGCACCGACGGACGAACAGCCCATAGCCGGCATCCGCGATCGGACAAGCCCTGGCGACCGCGACTCTGTACGGCGTAGTCGGTGTTGAGATCGATGGTGAAGGAAACTCCATGGCCGAAATGAAGGAGGACGCAGACAGACTATTGCGTGGATTGCTGCATTCCGGCCGGGCTGGGGCTGAGAGGCTGCAGTACTGTATGAGATGAGAGGCTGCAGTACTGTATGAGATGGGTTTGGTTGGACAGAAAGGGAACAACACCGCGCACGCTGGGTCTGTTCGATAGAAACTTGAGCAGAGGAAAATGTTCTTTTTGTCTACCAGTCCCTGGCTGCGGCTGGACTTTTTCTTCTTCTCGTGGCTGCACCATTCATTGTACCGAAAAAAGAAGAGGGCACAACATTTCATCATCACTCGTCAGTACATCTGCCCTCGGCCCTCCGGCGAGCGCGACCGGCAGTACATCTGCGAGGACGTGTGCCGGAGGTACTGGGAGATGAGGACGCCGGTCCCGTGGAGCGACGCCCACCTCCCCAACGGGTGGCACCTCTCCGCGGACCGGGTCCCCATCCTGCCAGTGCCGGCGACCGGCCGTGCACGGCGCGATGAGATCAACCGCCGCCGCCGCCTCCTCCCCGACGACCTCTACTACGACCACAGGTACGCCCCCGACTCGCCGCTCTGGGACACTTGGCTCCAGGACGAGCACGACGTGCGGCGCGCGTCGTACTTCACCGGCACCGTGTCGGGGCCGCGGAGGCCACGTGCAGAGGCGCGCGGGCGTACGCGGGTGCGCGGCCTGACGCCCACGCCGTCGCCTTCCCCGTCTCCGTCGCCCCCTCCCCCTCCTCGCATGACAGCGGAGGAGGAGGCTTGTCTCCTGCAGCGTGTCATGGACGACTCCATGAACACGCACGACGAGCGGCAGTGGGACGGCCTGGAGGAGGCCATGGCCCTCTCTACCGCCGGGGACGTCGCCTTCCCGGAGCTGCAGCTGGCGGCCGTCACGGCGGCCCCCACGGAGGAGCCAATGGAGGAGGGCCTGCCCGCGTTCGAGAAGCTCCTCGGCCAGGGGTGGGGCTGGTCGTGCACTGCGCCGGAGACGGCCGCCGGCCTGGGCGTGAACTGGTGCCCCACTCCGGAGCAGGAGGCGTCGCCGCGGGAGGAGGTGGTGCAGGCACCTCCGGCCGTCCAGCCCGCCCCGTCCACCACGCACCGCCGGCCCACCTCTGGACGCCGCCGGACTACGTCGACCTCGTCAGCGACGACGACGACACCAACGGCCAGTGAAGACGGCGACGGCCACGGCACCGACGGGCGCGGCAGGAGCGCGCGGGAGGAGTTTTTTTTATTTTTCTTATTATGTTAATTATGAATCCGGGCCTTTTAAGTGGCCGTTGAAACTGGGCCGTTTTGTGGCCAATCCATATATATGTTTTATGTTTTTTTTAAATGCGTTTATTTGCTTTTTTAGTTATTTAAGTATTTTTTTTAATCCCGTCCACCCCGGACACGATTTGGGGTGCGGCCGCGCGGTGGACGCACGCACGACCCAATGGACAGAGGCGGACACGGGCGTACCCATCGGCGCCCCAAAGGGACAGATTCGGCCCAATCCGAACGTCCGTTTGGGTCGAGCGGTGAAGTTGGCCTCAGGCACCGACGGACGAACAGCCCATAGCCGGCATCCGCGATCGGACAAGCCCTGGCGACCGCGACTCTGTACGGCGTAGTCGGTGTTGAGATCGATGGTGAAGGAAACTCCATGGCCGAAATGAAGGAGGACGCAGACAGACTATTGCGTGGATTGCTGCATTCCGGCCGGGCTGGGGCTGAGAGGCTGCAGTACTGTATGAGATGAGAGGCTGCAGTACTGTATGAGATGGGTTTAGTTGGACAGAAAGGGAACAACACCGCGCACGCTGGGTCTGTTCGATAGAAACTTGAGCAGAGGAAAATGTTCTTTTTGTCTACCAGTCCCTGGCTGCGGCTGGACTTTTTCTTCTTCTCGTGGCTGCACCATTCATTGTACCGAAAAAAGAAGAGGGCACAACATTTCATCATCACTCGTCGTCAGGCAAGGCCAGAGAGAGAGAGTGACCAAGAAAAAAAAAAGAGAGATGCACCAGCCGGGAATCGAACCCGGGTCTGTACCGTGGCAGGGTACTATTCTACCACTAGACCACTGGTGCTTGGTGCATTTGCTTCTTTTAGCAATTATGTGATCATTCGCTACGAAGCAGGCAACTGTACACATATTAGTCTTCAGTCCTCGTTTAGTGTCTAGATATAGTCAATTCGCTATGCGACGGCTCACAATTTCTGACACTCATCGGTCGTCACTTTTGATGACTAATTATAAATTCATCGTCTGAAGCACGTCCAAAGTGTCGAAACGAAACGTATGTATTTTCAAGTAATTTGAAGCACGTGGGAACCGTGGAAAAGAAACGGAAATCGCGTCAATGTTAGAAGCTGAGCTACCACATGAATAGTCAAGAATTCAAAGAACAGGGCAGGTAAGCTGAGTGTCATACACCGAATTCCACTAGTGAGCAACGATAAGAAAAATCCATGTATAAATGTTGATGAAAACAGGTACCAAAAGGCGCAATTAACAGTATTCAGGCATCAGTGCTCAGCGAAAAGCAAACCAATCTGCAAGACTACGGGTAGCCTACAACTGATCATCAATATCTAATGACAGAGTAAAAAACTCATCCATCCATCCAACGTGCCTCCACAAACAGGAGGAGCCAAACATTCTTCCCCTTCATTTCATAGCTGGCGCTGTACAAGTGACCTCATCCCACTTGGGAGGAGACTCCCTCAGTCCGCGCCAGCGCCAGCCTTTGTGAAGTCCACGTCCCCCATGCCATTGTCCTCCTCCTCGCTGTCGTCGTCGCCGTCCACCTCCTCGCCTGCTAGCTTCAGCTTCTCAATCGTGTCCGCAAACAGCTTGTCGTCTCTCTCGCTCACCTGCACGGGGAAATTATAAAACATGAATCATGGGCAGGACTGAATAGAAGCTTGCAGATCTCTGAATCGGCAGTGGTTTCTTTTGATAATTATATTTTGTTGAGCACAGATATCAGGGAACTTACAGCTCTAGCTGCTTCCTTCACCACCAATTTCCCCTTGTGCTTTTCAATTGCCTCTGCGCAAACTTTGGTTGCATTTGTCAGAACTGCTATCCCCTGGTCCTGTTCACAACAGCAATGTACAAAATCAGCAAATTTCATGTCACTGGATCACATGCTAAAATTCATGAATAACACAATGAGATATGGGCTCTACTCAGCTGGCTAGAGTGATGCGTATGTACACTAAACCGGCCCACGTTCGACAACCCCCTCCCCCCCAACCTTGCTCATATAATCCAGGGAACCTGATTCCACCTCCGTCCAATATGAATAACCCCAAACCATACATTGGCATCATGAGATGTGTGAATACGAAGTACCCACTGCAAAATCTTCAACACAAGGGTAACCGAATTTTATTGAAATTTAAAGGTCTCAATAATACCTGTGTATTCTCCATTCATCTACTAAAACATGTATACCAATTTCCCCAGCAAAATAAATGACTACTCCTCCCCGGTTACTTAGCTTACAAGACAGACTGAAACATTATTTAAAATACTCCCACATGCAAAGACCAGCAGTTTTGTGTGTTGAGCTTTGATTTATATTATCTATGCAACGAAAAAAAAGTCAAGAATCAACATTAATCACATAAATGAATGGAACAAATCACCAACTTTGTCAAGTGTCTGTGTGGTCAGAACATAAAGCGGGGGAGCAACTAGCTTAATCTTCACAGGGCAATCAACATTTCCAGCAGCTTCAGCTTTCCTCATGGCTTCCTGCAAAACAGAATCAGCAACTCACAATCAAGCATACACTTGGAAACCAAACCACATGGATTGAAGCAAACAGAACCTTAATGTGGAGAACACCATCAAACTGGAAGCATTTCATCTCAACATCAGCACGAATCTTGAGTGGCTGTGGTGTCATTCTCCTCCTTATGTTCTTGACCAGGGCATCCTTAACCTCAGGGGTGACAGCTGGCACAGTGTTAGTCACCTGAAGAAAATGCCAGCACAAATGAATCTTTAGAAATGTCCGATTTGCAGTTACATACTATACAGGTAGTTTAAGCGTGCATAATCAGCACCAGCCCTATGCCAATATAGTATTTTATGATCCGCACCATATACTGCCATAAGTGAACTCAATATATAGAGTGAGTCAATTTGCTTTTCAAGAAGCGAAACAATTCACTGTTATAGCATACATTGTGATTAAAACAAATCGACAATGAAACCATCGTACCTAATTTTCAATTGCTTACACGCAACCTACTGAACTTACCAATATAACTTACAGTGTTAACATACACTCAATCAATAGTACGCAAATAAGTACATTTCCATATTTCAATGAACCAATTTGAAGCAATAAAATATTCCTTAAATCAACTATTTTCATACACATTGCACAATCAAATTACAGACTCTGAACTAACCACTAGGAAAACTGTTCATGGGGCAACTTTGATGCAGGACAAACTTTACAGATTGCAGTAGAAACAAATGAATACCTACTTGGAAACCACATGTAAACAATCAATTGCAAGATATTAATTTTGCATTCAAATTTATGCTTAACTGTTTATAAACTGCTGACTGTCTAACTTAAAAAAAAAGTTACTAGGTTTACATCGGTGAGCATTTGAAGCAATGGATACCATTAAATCAACTAATTCTATACACATTAGGACATTAAGTGCAGGCTTCAAACGAACTACTAGGAATTAACTGTAAAGTCACTAAACTACCAGCCTGAAGCGAATTGACGGCATTGCCTCGAGTACACCCAATACTTGAGCAGTTAATTTGCGCAAGTACAGAAGTGGTTTAAGCATGCATAATCAACAGCAGAACTATGTCAGTACAATATTTTATGATATGTACCATAGTGCCATTAGCGAACTCAATGTACAGAATGTGTCAATTTGCTCTCCAACATTTGCTCTTATACGTTGTGGTTAAAACACATTACCATGATGATTATTTCACCTCAAACGTATCTGACAGACGATGAAATCATGGTACTCCCTCCGATCCATATTAATTGTCACTAATTTAGTACGAAGTTAAAGATTATGCTTAACTGCCAATACAAGTTACTGATTGTCTGACTTACAAGTTACAACTAGAACTTAGCGCATCAATTAAATCAAGAGTTCATAAAGAACCAAGCTAAGTACAATCTCAAATTTCAACCAACCAATTTGAAGCAACACATGTAATTGAATCGACTGATTCGAAGAACATCAGGTAATTATTAAGTGCATGCTCCAAATCAGCTACTAACAAATTAACTTCCCCTCAAATAATTACTAGAAATTAACCGTTCGTGAGGCAACTTTGATAGAGGACAAAATTAACAGACTGCAGTAGTACTAACAAGCGAATAGCTACTTGAGAAACACATGTAAAGGTCCAATCGGTTGATATTAGTGTCAAGTTATAAAACAACCAGACCGTAGCAAATTGATGGGATTGTTTGGAGTACGCCCAATACTTAGCAATTAGGAGCAGATGGGGAGAGGGGGAGGGGGAAGGGGGGGGGGGGGGGGGGGGGGGGGTCGGGAACGAACCTCCACACCATCGGGGCCGACGACGGTCTCCTCGTAGGTGAGGACGTCGAGCACGGCGTCGGGGTCGGTGACGATGAGCTTGAAGGCCTCGAAGGCGTGGCCGTACCTGCGGTAGAGCGGCCAGCCGATGCGCTGGTAGAGGGGCTCGAGGTCGACGCCGAGGGTGTCGGCGGCGTGGCGCATGATGGAGTGCACGAGCTTGGACTTGTTGTAGCGGTCCTCGCAGGTGGCGGCCTCCTCCTCGGAGACGCGGCGCTTGGAGAGGTCGATGTAGCCCTTGTCGCGGTCGACGCGGAGCACCATGGAGGGCTCCTGGCGGCCGACCTTGATGAGGGAGGAGATGGAGCGGATGCGGCGGCGGGAGAGCTCGGAGAAGAGGATCATGCCCTCGATGTTGTTGTACTCGAGGAGCGAGACGTAGGCGCCCATGTCGGCGATGTGCTTCACCTGGATCATCACCGCCGCGTCCACCTCCGGGAACCGCGGCTCGTACATCCGGCACTCGAGGTTCGGCGGCATCTTCGCGGGCGGCGGCGGCGGCGGCCGGAGGCGGTGGGGGGACGGGGTGGGGTGGGGTGGGGAGGGGAGCTAGGGTTTTGGGGGTGCGGCGGAGACGGGCGAGGGGCAGCCGGGTTATGGATTGGTTGGATTGGCGAGCGAGCTGCGAATCGACGGTGTGGAGGGGCCGCGGAGTACGTGAGCCTTTTATGAAGACGTCAAACGGGGATGCGCGTCAGCCCGATTTATTTGAGTTACCTCCGTGCTCGGACGCCGAAATTACAGATTTGGTTTCTAATAAAAGTATTATACACAAAACAAATTCAGCCTTAAGATTTAAACTGTATGGGGATTTATTTAAACAAAAAATCAAAGAAAATAAATATAAAAAGTTGAACATGCTAGTTGTGAAACACGAAATATTCAAAAGCATCGAGCAACTGCATTGAACACTAAATTTGCACAAAAGCATCTTCAGCAAATTTGCACAAAGCAGGCCGTTGCCTTCGGCAAGCCAACACCGGCGAGCGTTGAAACATGTTGATATCATTGTGGGATCCGACCATGTCAAAGAAAAAGTGCTAGATTCAGAGATCTTGTGAGCGCCTCAAGTATGACAGTGCAAGCCCTGACATGACCCTTATACTGCCCTTGCCAAGCAGAAGAGCAGTTCTTTCACTCTCAGTGCATGCAGTCTATACTGCCAAGCATCCCTGGGAAGCCCCTGCTGGCATTCATCGCCAACAAACGAGTTGTATCTGCACCAGTCGGCTCTCTTAAGTACTCAGGGCCAAACGCAGCAATCACAACCTTGCAGAATTTATACATGGACTCTAGGCACGTATACTCACTCATACGGGCGCCCGGTGATCTCATTGATGAGTACGCCCGAACATCTCTTTCTCTATAGGAATTGAGATACATGTCATCTCACTTTCAATGATTTTCCTATTCCTATATCATTCATATCCTATGAATCAAAGGAGGCCTAACCAATGAGATCACCGGGCGCTACGACGACAAGGCCGACGACGCAGATGAGTGTGCAGAGCATAGCCGCAAGGGTGACGATGACACAACGGGTTGTGTCCCCCGGTTGTGCCTCGACACATAAAGCTCCTATCACGCGCGACCACCGAAGGGGAGTGGGATTGAAGGGATAAGGCCACACCGCGGTGAGGTTCGTTCACGCGAGGGGAGATGCCGAGTGAACGCCTTGTTGTGGGAGACGTGTCGAGCGATCGCGCATCAAGATTTATACTCGACATTCGACGGCTGCTGGGACATTCGATCCAAAAATTGTACAAGTCTGATGTCAAATTTACAGTGATTCATAAGAGCTTTTTTGACACTAGTGTAGTGTAAAAACGCTCTTATATAAATTATGGGAAGGAGGGAGTAAAAATTTGCGATTGAGAGTAACAAATATGGACTTTTAGATAAATGAAAAAAGCAGGTGGGTGCGAGGAAAGATACAGTAGATCCAAAGGCGAAAGGGAAGGCGAGAGAAGACAGAGACGGAGGCAGAGAAGAGACCTGAAGTCGAAAGGAGAAATATCGTTTCTAAGAGCAACTCTAGCAGACCCCGTAAAAAGCCCCAACTCGCAAAATAACCGCAAAAAATGCGGGTCGGCGCGGAAAATCCCGCCCGAACAGACCCGCAAACGCGGCTGGTCCGCAAAATTTTTTGAGGGGCGCAGCAAAAACTTAACCCCAACCCTCAAATATGCGGGTCCCCCCCCCCCCCCCCGACCCGTCGGTGCCCTGCATATAGTGGGAGCTGTTGGTGGGGAGGATATTTCAGCCAGCGCTTTGCCCCACCAACCACCTCCCCTCTTCCCCTCGCCCCGCCGCCGGGCCGCCGCCAAAGATTCCGGCGAAAGTAGCCGGCGGGAGCACGCCGAAAGGCTGCCACACGCACGAGGTTGCCCTCCGCCCCCTCCCCCTCCTGCATCGGCGGGCCGGGAAGTTGCGGATCTGCGGCCCTCCATCGCGGGCGGCCGGATTTGGCTTTTCCGGCCGCCGGTGGCTGCGCCAAGCGATGGAATGGTCGGGGAGCATCTCACGCAACCCCGGCAAAGTCGCATCGCCGCATGCAGGTGCGGGTTCGTCCTCTCGCCGCCACCGACGGTTTGCGGGCATGAATTCGTCCGGCCGTCCGCTGGGCTTGGCGCTCGCGCAGAGGCTCGGTGGCTCGCCGATGCCGCTCATATAGTGCGATGACTGCACGCGGACAATGCTACGGCTAACTTCGGGCACGCCGAAGCACCCCGGATGGGTGTTCTTCAAATGCGAAAACGACGGGGTACGTGTTGTTTTTCATTCGGCTCATTTCATTAGCTCATTTCGAACATCATCATGCGTGTAGGAAGATGGATGCTCATTTTGGTTTTGGGAAGGCGAATATATTGATTTATTAATAGAAATAAACTTAATAGATGTTCGTGCACTCCTTAGTACAATCGAAGGCAATGAAGCGGCTGCATGTGCAACTAGAGGGGATGCAACATCTACTTTTTTAGAACCAAAGAAGAAGAATGAAGAATGCAACATCAAAAATCCGCAGATCAACAATGAGTGCATGGAGAAGATATTGCTTCAACAGTGGGAGCAGTTATGAAAGTTGGAAATCTTCTAAAATGCATAATTGTGGTTCTTGCTTTCTTTGGTCTTACTATTCTAGCAAAGATTTGGTGATGTCCTATGTATTCAATGTTGTTGAAAAAGCAAAGAAATGCATTATGTTGTGCCAAATTGAGGTGCAAATTTAGGTTTTGCGGACCAAAGGAAGCGGCGCCAGACCAGACCCCGCAAAAGAGGATATTCGTGGAAGATGCTCTTTTACAGGTCGGTTTTACGGGGTCTGCCTCTGCGGCCGTTTCTACCGGCCTGCAAAACCGTTTTTCCGCGAACTGTAAAACGTGTTTTGTAGGTCAGCGGGATGCGGGGTCTAGCATGCTCTAACAACGGTTTTGCTAAAACTCATTCAGCTGAGAAATTCACTTTGTCTGCCGTCAGATCTAATCACGCTGTGATTCATTTTTTGTCGATGTGGTGAGCTTTGTAGCGACACGGCGCAGATTGTTGGGCTAGCGGCCCATTATCTCTTTTTATGTCGCAGCTATTTTCGCTGACAACTAGCGCTTGTCAAAAAAAAAAGGTGAACTTGTCGTAGGTTTGTAAGGGTCGCTAGCTGTGGGTTACCTTGTCGCTCGTATGGGCCCTTTTCGGCCATTTTCTTTTCTTTTTTTTGCCGGGTCAAGCTGTGTTTTTATGAGCCTTTTCATTGACTGTTGGGATGGTTTGTCACTTGTGGCAATTTCCTCCATCGTAGCAGACCAATGTTTTGGTCCCTAAAAATATAGACTAATGTTTGCAATAAGTTTTCTTTTCAGACAGTAGTGTTTTGTAATAAATAAACTAATGTTGCATAATTGGCTTTTTTTGTGTCCATGTTGTTTTTTCTCAACACAATGTTTTGTTTGACCATGTATAATATTTTCTCAATGCAATGTTTTGTACTCCCTCCGTCAAGAAATACTTGCCAGAGAAATGGATCAAAATGGATGTAACTAAGACTGAAATATGTCTAGATACATCCATTTCCCCGACAAGTATTTTCGGACGGAGGGAGTATGTGTTAATTGACAATGTTTTTTACATGTGTTTGTTTTGTTTGACCATGTATAATTTGTGTAATTGTTTTTTACAGGAAATTTGTTTTATATTTTTTTGTACGAGAACTTGACACTTCAAAGGTGCAGAACCCCTTTCCCATTTTGCCGCTGATTTTTTGTTGTCTAGGCCATTTTTTCTCAATACAATGTTTTTTTTCGCTCTTTCATATTCTTATGGTTTCTTCTATTCGAGAGAAAGAGGGAGTGGTGATACAAAAGGGTCTGACTTTTTTAATTATTTTCTATTTGTTTTTATAGTTTGACTATTACTTATACGGCTTGTCCTCTGTGTGTAACTGCACGAGTTGTCAAATTATGTGTAATCAAAAAGAGCTGTTAAATAAATTTTCTAATGTTCAACCAATTAATTTTATAGTTAAATTTTACTTTCATTATTATTATTTCTGGAAGTGTGTTTATTATTTAGGGGTGGGGTGGGGGTGTTGTTTGTAGTTGCAACCATTGTAACTTGACTGCAACTGCAACTAGTCCTACTCAACCGCAACTGCAAGGGGTATAAAGCGACCACAACTAGGGTTGTGGAGGGTTGTCAGAGGTTATCGACGGTGGGCCTTTTTTTAGGGGGGGGGGGTTTGTAGTTGCAACCGCCACAACTTAACTACAACTGTAAGTCGTCCTACTCAAGTGCAATTGCAAGGGGATAAAGCAATGGCAGCCAGGGTTGGGGGAGGTTGTCGGGGGGGGGGGGGGGGGTTGTCGGTCGTGGGTGGTTTTTTTAGGGGGGGGGGGGGGGTGGGGGTTGTTTGTAGTTGCAACGTACCCTCCTAGTTGTGTGCCCGTACTCTTGTTGGGTCCTATTCGTGGCCCCCAATTGCAAGTTGACCATCAACTCGCAACTATGGGGATGTGTGTTGTGTGTGTGTCGAGGGTCCCCAATTGCATGTCGATAACCGTCTTGCAACTAGGACTGTTGCGTGTGTTTGTCTATTTGTCAAGGGGTCCCTAGTTGCATGTCAAGCATCGACTCGCAACTAGGGTCCCAAGTTGCATGTCGATAATCGACTCGCAACTGGGGTGTGTGTGTGTATGTGTTATTTTTATCAAAGTGTCCCTAGTTGAATGTCAACCATCGACTCGCAACTAGGGGTGTGTGTCTGTATTTGTTGAGAACCCCCAGTTGCAAGTTGACCATCGACTTGCAACTAGAGGGGTACATGTGTGTGTGTGTGTGTGTGTTTTGTCGTGGGTCCCTAGTTGCATGCCAATAATCGACTCACAACTAGAAGTGCGTGCGTGTGTGTGTGTCTTTTTGTCAAGGGGCCCCCAGTTGCATCTCAACCACCGACTTGTAACTAGGGTGTGTGTGTGTGTTTGTTGAGGACCCCTGGTTGCAAGTTGCCCATCGACTCGCAACTAGGAGATGTGTGCGTGTGTGCGAGTGTGTTTTATTCGTGGCCCCCAGTTGCAAGTTGACCATCAACTCGCAACTACGGGGATGTGTGTTGTGTGTGTGTGTGTCGAGGGTCCCCAATTGCATGTTGATAACCGACTTGCAACTAGGAGTGTGTGTTTGTCTATTTGTCGAGGGATCCCTAGTTGCATGATAAGCATCGACTCGCAACTAGGGGATGTGTGTTTGTTGAGGATCCCCAATTGCAAGTTGCCCATCGACTCGCAACTAGGGGTGTGTGTGTGTGTGTGTTATTCATGGCCCTCAGTTGCAAGTTGACCATCAACTCGCAACTAGGGGGTTGTGTGTCTATTGAGGACCCCTAGTTGCAAGTTGCCCATCGACTCGCAATTAGGGGGTGTTGTGTGTGTGTGTGTGTGTGTGTGTGTGTGTGTGTGTGTGTGTGTGTGTGTGTGTGTGTGTGTTGTGGCCCCCAGTTGCAACCCGCCCATCGACTCCCAACTTAGGATGTGTGTGTGTGTGTATTTGTAGAGGGTGTGTGTTTTGTTGTGTCCCCCAGTTGCATTCCGCTCATCGACTCGCAACTAAGGATGTGTGTGTGTGTAGAGGGTCACTAGTTGCATGTCAATAACCGACTCACAACTAGAGGTGTGTGTGTGTCTTTTTGTCAATGGTCCCCAGTTACATGTTGACCATCAAACTCGCAACTAGCAGGTGTGTGTGTTTGTTGAGAACCCCCAATTGCAAGTTGACCATCAACTCGCAACTAGGGTGTGTGTGTGCGCGCGCGTGTGTGTGTGTGTGTGTGTGTGTGTGTTTTGTGTGTGTGTCTTTTTCTCAAGGGGTCCCCAGTTGCATGTCAAGCATCGACTCAGAACCAGGGGGGGGGGGGTGTTTGTTGAGGACCCCCAGTTGCAAGTTGACCATCAACTCGCAACTAGGGGATGTGTGTGTGTGTGTGTGTGTGTTGAGGGTCCCAATTGCATGTCGATAACCGACTTGCACTAGAAGTGTGTGTATGTGTGTGTCTTTTTCTCAAGGGGTCCCGAGTTACATGTCAAGCATCGACTCGCAACTAGGAGGTGTGTGTTTACTACATATTTTTTAAATTTTTTTTGCCTTGAGTGAAAAATCAACTATAAATGCCTCGGCTTAATGAACATAATATATTAGGCAAAACTATTTTTAATTTGTGATCCAGGAGGAAGCTGTAATTTTTCAAAGTTTTCTCTTTTGTTAGTGACACACACATGCAAATCTTCATGTGATTGTTGACCGAGCATGAAAGTCGTCGGCTTGTGGCCAGCCCTTTTGTCGCGACGTTGTGCAGCCCGAGTAATTGACAGACAGAAAGGAAAGATTTAGCGTGACGCCCCATCCATAACACCCCACACACAAGTAGACTTGCAAGCAAATTTTTTTCCATTGTCAGGTTAGTATCCACTGCATGTCGAGACAACACTCACGCCGGAATTGCAACAAGTTTTCAGTGCAAAAAAAAAAAAGATTTTTCTTTTTTTTTGCGGGAAAAAAAAAGATTTTTCTAACTTTTCAATATATATTTTTAAAAAAACTGGGTGCAGTGCGCGCGTAATATACTGGCTAAGTACATAGTTACAAGAAAAATAGGAAAATCGTGTGGAAATGGACTAGTAATATGCTCATCCAATTCATAGATGGTTGTAGGCCTATTTGTTTTGTTCCAAATGGATTGAATACACATACACACACAAAAAAATAAAATAAAAGAGAGACACGGACAAGCCTGGACACACAGTTCAGCCCACTAATGGCCCATATCACCTGAAAGAAAACCAGCCACCCTATCGAGAAAGCGGCATAAGCTATCGATCACGAGAAATGATTGATATTGTCCCCTCTCGCTAGGGTTTCGTTTTCCTCTCGGCGACTCGGGTAGCCGCCGTTGAGATCTACCTCTCCCCACCTTCTGGTCTCGATCTAGCGGGGTTTTGCGGGGGTCTAAGAGGGTAGTTAGGGTTCCTCCGCCCGGTGACACCAGATTTGTTTCGTCGGGTTAGGGTTTTGCAAGGATGGCGAGTTCAGCTACAGGCTCGGGCTCGGGAACAGATGATGTCGAGGAGATGCTGAAGAACCTGGGTCTTACAGAAGACGATCTAGATGATGTGGTTTTCGAGGAGCAGCAGGTGCCGGCTGAGGCGGCGGTCAGATGGATGGCCGTGGCGAGGGTTCACACCCCAAAAGAGTATAGCCAGTATTGGTTCTTTCGCCAGATGAGGGCTGCTTGGGATCTGGCGCAGGAGGTGAAAATCCGTCCGCTCGAAAGCAACCTATACACAATGCAGTTCTCGTGCCTGGGAGATTGGGAACGTGCCATGGTTGAGGGACCGTGGACCTTCAAGGGCAATGCGGTTGTTATGGCTGAGTATGATGGGTTCACAAAACCATCGGAGGTTAATCTGGATATGCTGGATATCTGGGCTCAGATACATGATCTGCCAGACGGGTTCTTCCCGATGGTGAAGGCCCTTGCTGGCAAGATAGGCGAGCTCATCTACGCCGAACCAAAGTCCCAAGATTTTGAGGGTAATTTTGTGCGTGTCAGGGTGAAAATTAACGTCCATAAACCCCTCAAGAATGCTGTTTCAGTGGTGAAGGAAGGCAAAAGGAGGGTGTTCTTGGTTAAATATGAGAGATTACCTGACTGGTGTGCTGTTTGTGGCCATCTGGGCCATCAATTCAAGGAACATGGTGATGGTGTTCATCCACCACAAGCCCTGGTTTTTAAAAACCTGAGGGCATCTTGGTTCCAAGGACCGGGACGTGGACCAGGAGAAGGACGAGGAAGGGGACGTCAGGGCCGTGGCCGCGGACGAGGCCGCGGAGGACAGCAGAATCAGCAGGAATGGCAGGAGCAGGAAGTACGGGATTATTCTGGTGATGTTTCTATGGAGCCTGAGAATAATAGGAAGAGAGGAGCGGTTCTAAAAAGCTCGTCATCTACCATGCAAGCCAGCAACACATTACTTCTACCGCCTCCTCCAGAGACCACAACTAGCTCTCCGTCTAAGCAAGAACCGAAGAGGCCTAAAACGACTCTACCTCCCTCTGACAATTCCATGGTGAAGAACCTAGCTCAAAACATTGAAAATGATGCGCGATTGGCGGGCCCTCACTCGGGGTCACGCCTAGCGCAATGAGTCTGCTATGTTGGAACTGCCGCGGGGCTGGCAAACCCACGACAGTTCGTGAGCTTCGTGATCTCACGAGGCAACATGCCCCCTCTATCACATGTATCCTTGAAACACAAATAGAGGGTTCTAGAGTCGAAAACATGTTGGGTTCTTTAGGTTATAATAAGAGTTTTGCTGTAAGCAGTGCTGGTAGAAGTGGAGGACTAGGTATTTTTTGGAATGAAGAAATAAAGCTTGAAGTTGTGGGTTATTCCAAGTATCATATTGATGTCATTGTTGATGAGATGGTTGATATCAGAACCAGGGTGACTTTCGTCTATGGAGAGGCGCAAACTAGTGAACGCTACAAAACGTGGGACATGCTCCGGAGTATTACAGGAACCAATGCTATGCCGTGGCTAGTTGTTGGTGATTTCAACGAGGTAATCCATGGGCATGAACATGATGGAGTGGGGACTCGTAGCCAAGCCCAGATGGAACTTTTTCGGGACGCACTAGATACGTGTGGCTTGTCTGACATTGGTTATACAGGCAGAACTGGACATTTGAGAAAAGGGTGACAGGAGGAACGTTCACCAGGGTAAGATTGGACAGGGGGGTGGCAAACACAGCATGGTCCATCGCGTTCCCGGGGGCTGGGCTTCGACACTTAACCACAGCAGCATCTGATCACGTGCCCCTACTTGTGCATTATAGCGACGTGCATGCATGCAGAAGGGCCCCACGGTCCTTTAAATATGAAACCTGTTGGGAGAGGGAGGACACGCTGCAGACTGTGGTGCAGACCGCCTGGTCGGGGGCGGCTGCAGATTCGGTGCATGCACTGCACGACAAGCTGCATGCTCTGTCTGATGATTTGTCGTCCTAGGAACGCAATCACTTCGGGAACGTCAGGAGGGAGATCTCTCAATTAAAAACTCGGCTACAGGAGTTGCGGCAGATCCAAGGTAGATCGGGGCCAAATCATGTTGAAATCAAGGTGGTGGATCGGCTAACTGAGTTGTACCACCGCGAGGAGATGTTATGGATGCAAAGGGCAAGGTTGGAGTGGCTAGTGCATGGTGACAAGAATACATACTTTTTTCACTTGCGTGCAAGCAGAAGGAAGAGGAAAAATCAAATAAAAATGTTACAGCGCCCAGATGGACAGATGACAGAAAATATAGCAGAGATGGAGGAACTAACAACTTCCTTTTATGAGAATCTGTACACCTCGGAGGGGGTCACAAATATGGAGGAGGTCCTCGATACTGTTCCACGGAAAGTTACCCAAGCGATGAATGATATGCTGACCGCCCCGTATAGCATAGATGAAGTTAAAACGGCCCTTTTCCAAATGTTCCCTATCAAAGCACCCGGCCCTGATGGGTATCCAGCTCATTTTTTTCAACGACATTGGGAGATTTGTGGGGATGATGTTACAAAGGTGGTGTTGAAGATTGTGGAGGGAACTGAGTCAGCTGCATGCATCAATGAAACGACGTTGGTTCTGATCCCTAAGGTAAAGAATCCTACGTTGCTGTCCCAATTTCGCCCCATAAGCTTATGCAACATATTGTACAAGATAGCTTCGAAGGTAATAGCTAATAGGCTCAAAACAGTTTTACCTGACATCATTTCAGAAGAACAGTCGGCTTTTGTGCCTGGCAGGTTGATCACTGACAATATCATCATAGCTTATGAATGCTTGCACTTCATGAAGAGGAACAAAGCAAAGAAGAACCAGTCATGTGCATTGAAACTTGACATGATGAAAGCTTATGATAGAGTCGAATGGGAATATTTAAGGGCTATTATGATTAAACTAGGCTTCACTGGAAGATGGGTGGATATAGTCATGGATTTAGTAACTACGGTGAAGTTTTCTGTACTATTTAACGGAAACAAACTGCAAGAGTTCATACCCACAAGGGGAATCAGACAGGGAGACCCAATATCTCCATACTTGTTCTTGTTGGCAGCAGAGGGCCTTTCGTGCCTCCTAAAATCCAAAGAAGAGTCATCTAACTTGCATGGTTTACAGGTAGCTCCAACGGCTCCACCAGTGAATCATCTCCTATTTGCAGATGACAGCCTGCTGTTTTTCAAGGCCAATAGTGTGGGGGCGAATGAGGTCAACCAGATGCTGAACACTTATTGTCAGGCAACGGGACAGAGAATCAACTACTCCAAATCCTCTATCTTCTTCAGCAAAGGAGTGCCAGAGAATACAAGGGTGGTGATTAAGGATTTGCTAAATATTCCCAATGAAACACTCAATGAGAAATATCTTGGTATGCCCTCTAACATTGGAAATTCAAAGAATGGTGCTTTTAAATATCTAAAGGATCGTTTGTGGAGCAAAGTTCAAGGTTGGATCGCTGACACGATGTCATCGGCAGGCAAGGAGGTGCTAGTTAAAGCCGTTGCCCAAGCAGTGCCTGTTTTCTCGATGTCATGCTTTAAACTCCCACATGGCTTGTGTGAACATTTGAATAAGCTGATAAGGAAGTTTTGGTGGGGTAGTAAGGAAGGCAAGAGAAAACCACATTGGGTTTCCTGGCAAGTAATGACCCAACCTAAAGGAATGGGGGGTCTGGGTTTCAAGGATTTTGAACTGTTTAATCTAGCTATGCTAGCTAGGCAAGCTTGGAGGTTACTTCAACATCCCAATACCCTCTGCGCCAGAATATTGAGAGGTATCTATCACCCGCAAAATGATATATTAGAAGCGCAGCTGGGAGGTCACCCTAGTCAAGTGTGGAGGGCTGTGATCGAAGGCAGAGATACACTGAAACAAGGGTTGATTAGAAGGATCGGGAACGGAGAGACAACATATACCTGGAGGGACAACTGGATCCCGAGAGAGGAGATGCTTCGACCTTATGGGTGTTTGGCAACACATCCACCTGTTCGAGTTTCCGAGCTAATTGATCACACATCTGCGTCCTGGGACCGAGCGAGGGTTGAAGCGACCTTTTTGCCGATGGATAGTCGAGTTATTATGAGCATCCCACTGTGTACGCGAAACCTGCCTGATTTCTGGAGCTGGCACTATGAGAAGCATGTAGTTTTTTCGGTGAAGTCTGCCTACCGTATGATCGTGGCTACGAAGCAACGAAGAGAAGCTTGGCTTGATGGCAACCCTGGTTCCTCAAATACTAACGCTGAAGAAGGCTCATGGAAAACTTTATGGAAAACACCCGTCCCGGCTAAAGTCCGATTGTTTTTGTGGCGACTGTCCAAACAATCTTTGCCCACAAATGATGTAAGAGCTCACAGACATATGACCGATTCGGCTAGTTGTGGATTTTGCGGAGCACCAGACTCGTGGAGGCATTCGTTGACGGAATGTGCATCATCCCGATGCGTATGGGCATTGATCGAGGATGATTTGGTGCATGAAATGATGTTGGTGACGGAGCCTAATGCCAAACACTGGCTGTTTTCACTAATGGAGAAGTTAGACCATGATAAGTTTGTACTGCTCTCGGTCACACTGTGGGCGATTTGTCAGCTAGGAGGAAAGCAATACATGAAGGGATATTTCAGATCCCACACTCTACCGAAGCTTTCATTAGACGCTTCCTCGATGATCTGCAGATAGTTTCAGCTCAACAGAACTCTACCCAGGAACGGGTTCCCGCTCCGGTTACTTTAGCACGCCCAAGAGCTAAGGCGCCGCCAACAGGGTATGCCAAGATTCATGTCGATGCCGGTGTCAGGTACGAACGAGGTGGAGCAGCAGTAGCCGTTTGCAGAGATGAAGGAGGAAACTACTTGGGGAGTTCGGCGCTGGTTGTTTACGGCGTAAGCAATCCTACAATACTGGAGGCAATGGCATGCAGGGAAGCTTTAGCGCTGGCAGAGGACATGAACCTTACACATTGCGTGATCTCCAGCGACTGTAAGCAGGTGGTGTCTGATATCACCAAAGGAACACTAGGAGTGCATGGAGCTATCATTGCTGAGATTAGGGCTAAAGCGGAGTCACATGATTTTAAGTTTATTTTCGAGGGTCGTGCTGTTAATTATGAAGCACATAGGTTAGCTCGTTTTTCTACTGCTCTGGGCCTGGGTCGCCACGTGTGGTTTGGCACCTCCCATGACCCTCGATGTATCCCACAACATGTGGATTTCGGTGATGAATAAATGAATTTTTCACCCCTCAAAAAAAAAAGCTATCGATCACGCTGCCTAAAAAAAAGCTATCGATCACGGAGGTACAATATCAGTATCAATACATGATGACGTCATCCTGATGTCATCTGAATGAGACCAAACTATATCTCATTCAGCTGAGTTCTAGGCGCTCCCCTCTAACAATCCCGATTCCGATCCCCAGTCCAACCCCAGCCCCAACCCCAACTCCAACTCCGATTCTTCTATCGGAGCTGCTAAAAATCAGTCGACTGAGACTTCGCGAAGTCTCAGTCGACTGTGCAGCCGTTCGATCTCGTCTTGCTTGTAGATTCACGCTGGCCCGCTTTTGTCTTTGTTTCGGCCTGTGTGCGTCACGGACCGGCCCATTTTGCTTGTTTTTTTTGTTGGAGCGATTTTTCTAGCATGAGCGTCTCGTGTTTCTTTTTGTGGGCTGGGGCAGGTGAAGAGGAAGTCGCAGCCCCATGGTAATTAAGAGGAGGGGAGAGGGATAGGTACCCTAGGTAATTAAGAGGAGGGGATTGGCAGTCTTCAGTCCATTTCATCCTCTGTCTCTCTCTATCCTTTCTCTGTGAAAATCGAAAGATCTCTGAAGCGAATCAAAGAGAAATCGCTGTGCTCCTCCACAGCCAACTAGAGGATGGGCGACCCTGCTGATGGAGTAAGTGCAATTCCATCTTTTCTTTTTCTTTTTTGTTTGTTAGTTGGTGAGATGCAGTAGATCCGATTGGATTTTTGGGTTCCATTGTTTGGATCAAGTCCAGATTTGAAGCATAGAATTGTTCTTTTTTTATTCAACAAGGGGTGGTAATGTAGTGCGTATATATGAGGGGATTTGAGTCTAGATTAGTAGCCTTGAAGCATACAGTGGTCAGTCCATTTTTTTGTTTGTACGCTTCTTGCTTCAGACGTCAAGGTCTCAAGAAGGGTTCTCTCGTATCCCCTAATTTGGACTTCAGACGTCTAGATCTATTACTGATCCATCACCTAGGGAGAGGTTCAGTCCCTTGTTTGTTTATTTTAGTCCAGGTTAGTAGCATTTGAAGAATATGATTTTTGGCAGAAACAATTTTTTTGTCAACATGTTTGAGGAATATTACTTAAATCAAATCCCCTCATATGTATTTGCTGAAGCTATCACTAAGGGTGGTTCAGTCCTTTGTTTGTTTATTTAGATTACCATATTTATTTAGTAGCATGTCTTTTTTTTAAAGAAAAAGAGATTATCACTGAATGTACCAGTAGGAGTGGGTATCTTTTATTTGTTTTTTCAGAACCCCTATCTAATCAGTAGGATGTTTTTTGAAATATTTTCTTTTTGTAAAAAAGAGAGATTACTACTGAATTGTATCACTAGAGATTATACTAAAATCTTTTTTCTCTGTAGAATGTATCAGTAGCATGTTTACTTGTTTTTGCCAGTTTTTTTGCTGAGACCCTATTTAATTAGTGGCATGTTCAAAATTCTTTTTTTTGTGGAATCAAACGATAATGATTACTGCAACTAAGTTTCCAGCAGCAGCATGTTTTTTCAGTTTTCTTTTTTTGCTTAAACCATATGAATCAGTAAGATGTTCATTTTTTGTGTGTATGAATCAAGATATTATGGTCTCTTGATAGATTCATCTTTTCTTTATCTCCACATCGTAATGTAAATATATATTTTTGGCCATCAGCGGCGACGCCAATGATAAATGATCATTGTCTAGAAATCCTTTTTGTTCTAAAGCATACAAGTATCGCACTAAAAACCATTAGCTGAATATGTATGTGTCTCACTAGCACAAATTTATGTTTTGGCGGCTTTTTTTATGTGCACAGGAGATGGTTTGCAGAGTTTTCCTGAGCCCTTGCTTCCGCGAGAGCAGGTCAAGCGGCATTAGCAGGTATGTCTAGAGGAGTTTAAAAACGCAGGAGTAAATCAGCAGCCTCTATTTTTCAATTTTTTTCTTTGTATGTTCCTTATTTTTTAGTTTGTACTCATCATCACAGAATATATTAGTTTTCGAAGCAGAGGGGAGCCCCTAGTTTAACTAGTTGTTTACATTGAATTATTTTTATCCAGCGCGTCAAGCTCTTCTAATGCACTTTTCTGAACCCATGTAGAATGTAGAATGTGGAATGTGGAGTGTACATTTTTGTAGGATTTCAGGGTTTTGATGTTCAAAACCATGTAGGCTTGTTGCTTGTTCCTGTCATTTCCTGCAGATCATGTTCCAGTCCTTAGTCATGTATGCCTGTTTCTAGACTGGATTTTTAGGTTGTAGCAGCTTGTACTTTTTATATCATTGCTTGATCCATTTTCTCACCATTTTTTTTCTTTTTTTTTCTTTTTTGCATGTATAGTTTTTAAGTAAGAGGTGCAAACACTTTTTAAGTAAGAGGCTCGAGAGAGATGTGGGCCCAGTTGCATGTCCCACAAAAAGCACGCAACTGCATGTCTTCTAGCTTGGTCGCAACTGATGGACCTTTGTTTTGTCGGAGGGGGCGGTGTCGAGAGAGATGGGGCCCAGTTGCATGTCCCACAACAGGCACGCAACTGCATGTCTTCTAACTTGGTCGCAACTGGGAGGACCTTTGTTTTGTCAGAGGGGCGGCGTCTAGAGAGATGGAGCCCAGTTGCATGTCCCACAACAGGCACGCAACTGTATGTCTTCTTACTTGGTCACAACTCAGGGGGGGCTTTGTTTTGTCAGAGGGGGTGACGTCGAGAGAGATGGGCCCAGTTGCATGTCTCACAACAGGCACGCAACTGCATGTCTTCTAGCTTGGTCGCAACTAGGGTGGGACCTTTGTTTTGTCGAAGGGGGCGGTGACGAGAGAGATGGGGCCCAGTTGCATGCCCCACACTAGGCACGCAACTGCATGTCTTCGAGCACGGTCGCAACTGCATGTCTTAACTTGGTTGTAACTCTGACTTTGCCAATTTCATGTCCCACAATGGGCATGCAACTGCATGTCTGCTTACTTGGTCGCAACTAGGGACCTTTGTTTTGTTGGAGGGAGCGGCGTCGAGAGAGATGGCCCCAGTTGCATGTCCCACACTAGGAACGCAACTGCATGTCTTTTAACTTGGTCACAACTGGGAGGGGGGGCTTTGTTTTGTCGGATGGGGCCGCATCGAGAGAGATGGGTCCAGGTGCATGTCCCACACTAGGCAGACAACTCCATGTCTTCTAACTTGGTCGCAACTTGGGGGAACCTTTTCTTTGTCAAAGGGGGCGACGTCAAGAGAGAGGAGCCCAGTTGCATGCTCCACACTAGGCACGCAACTGCATGTCCTCGAGCATGGTCGCAACTGCATGTCTTATAACTTGGTTGCAACTCGACTTTTTGCCAGTTTCATGTCCCACAATGGGCACGCAATTGCATGTCTTTTAACTTCCTCACAACCGGGGGGAGGGGGGCTTTTGTTCTATCGGAGGGGGCAGCGTTGAGAGAGATTGGGCTGATTTGCATGTCCCACACTAGGCACGCAACTGCATGTCTTCTTACATGGTCGCAATTGGGGGGACCTTTGTTTTGTCAGAGGGGGCGCGTCGAGAGAGATGGGGCCAGTTGCATGTCCCACGCTATGCACGCAATTGCATGTCTTCTAACTTGGTGGCAGCTTGGGGGACCTTTGTTTTGTCGGAGGTGGCGGCATCGAGAGAGTGGGGCCCAGTTGCACGCCCCACACTAGACACGCAACTGCATGTCTTATAACTTGGTTGCAACTCCGACTTTGCCAGTTTCATGTTCCACAATGGGCACGCAACTGCATGTCTTCTTACTTGGTCGCAACCGGGGACTTTTGTTTTGTCCGAGGGAGCAGTGTCGAGAGAGATGGGCCCTAGTTGCATGTCCCACACTACGCACATAACTGCATGTCTTTTAACTTTGCCGCAACTAGGGGGCATTTATTTTGCCGGAGGGGGGCGCGTCGAGAGATATGGGGTTAGGTGCATGTCCCACACTAGGCACGCAACTGCATGTCTTCTAACTTGGTCTCAACTTGGTGGACCTTTTGTTTTGTCGGAGGTGGCGACGTCGAGAGAGAGAGAGAGAGAGAGAGAGAGAGAGAGAGAGAGAGAGAGAGAGAGAGAGAGAGAGAGAGAGAGAGAGAGAGAGAGAGAGAGAGAGAGAGAGAGAGGCCCAGTTGCATGCCCCACACTAGGCACGCAACTGCATGTCTTCGAACATGGTCGCAACTGCATGTCTTATAACTTGGTTGCGAATTCGACTTTGCCAGTTTCATGTCCCACAATGGGCACACAACTGCATGTCTTCTTACTACAGTCGCAACTCGGGACCTTTGTTTTGTCGGAGGGAGCGGCGTCGAGAGAGAGGGGCCCCAGTTGCATGTCCCACACTAGGCATGCAACTGCATTTCTTTTAACTTGGTCACAACTGGGTGGGCCTTTGTTTTGTCGGAGGGGGCCGTGTCGAGAGAGATAGGGCCAAGTGCATGCCCCACACTAGGCACACAACTGCATGTCTTCGAGCATGGTCACAACTACATGTCTTATAACTTGGTTGCAACTCGACTTCCTTCTTTTTGGACGGGGTAGACGCGCTAGTTTCATGTGCCACAGTGGGCACGCAACTGCTTGTCTTCTAATTTGGTCGCAACTGGGGGACATTTGTTTTGTCGGAGGGGCGGCATCTAGAGACATGGGGCCAATTGCATGTCCCTCAGTAGGCACGCAACTGCATGTCTTCTAACTTGGTTGCAATTGGGGGACCTTTGTTTTGTCGGAGGGGGCAGCAACGATAGAGAGGTGACCAGCTGCATGTCCAACTATACTCATCAACCACATGTCTTTCTAGCATGGTCGTACTTAGTGTCTTCTAACTTAGTTTCAACTAGGGGCCTTTGTTTTGTCGGAGGGGTGGCAGTAAGAGAAAGGGGGCAACTAGTCATGCAATTTGCAAGCACGGTCCCCCGGACTATAACTATGTCTCTTTACAAACATTTTCGCAACTAGACTTTTTTGCTTGATCGGAAGGTGGCAGCTCCCCCGTGAATCCTCTACCCTCGCTATGTGTCACACGAGCACCATAACACCGCCATTTTTTGCCATGCCCGCAAACACAAATCAAGCACCCGATCTCACAACTAGTTTGTTTTTTTTTCTTTTTTTTGAAATCATATACATTTTTTTCCTTTTACTTTTTGCATTTTTTTGTTTTCCCAAGGATTTAATAAAAAATCTAATTTGTTTTTTTTTCATCTGATTCTGACAGCGGAGCTCATTTTCTAAAAAAAGGGAGCATATTAAAGGAGAGAAGAGTTACTTGTCCAGATCCTCGGACACAGCAGCTGCGCCGGTGGTGCTGCCCGACGAAAAGGGGGCAGGGGCAGCGCGACCGTCTTCTCCATTGTCCTCCGGCGCCGCCCCGGTCAGCCAGATGGGGACTTGGTAGGACTACATCTGAATTTTCTGTGCTTTTTGAGAGCGTCAGTCTAATTCTGTTCACTGTCAGTAGACATTCTGTGGTTGTGAATTTACAAGTATCCAAGTTCACTGTCAGTAGACATGTCTGAATCACTTAAGTAACATGCTTGTAAGTGGTCAGTACTCCTATAGTACTACCTAGCAAGTTTGATCTGCACCTGTTAGTTTTTTTACCACTTTAGTTGATGGATTTAGCTACCTTCTGTGTCTCTCAAGGTAGGAGATTTGCTGCTGATAGTCTTGACTAATTAAGGCATCTCTTAATCTTTTCAACATCAATTTTCCACATTTATTCAAAAGTTTTTCTGCTTTTAGCTTCCTCTCTCCAACTCATGGAATGTTGGATTTGTAGTGCCTGTTTTGGTTTTGTTTGTCTGAACTACCGAAACAGATACTTGATGTTTTACATTTCCATAAGAAAAACTGGGAGTGTTTCCTTCTCCTAGTTAAATTAGCAATATGTGAACGGATTAACCATCCTCACTTACTCTCTACCACAATTTTATGACAAGCTTTTATTATATCAGATTTGTTTGTTTGCCCGCTAGGGGATATATGGTGCGAATCTAGATTCTGGGATGGAGTTTGCAAATGGAGATGACGAATTTTGGGTATGTTTTTTTAATGTTTTTTCTGGGTGTGAATCACGAATTTGAGGGAGCGAATTAGTGTTTTGTTTGGCTTGACCTCGTACTTTTCTGAGTGCAAAATGAAGAGAACAAATTCCATGACGGACGTCAAAATAGAGGTAGGTAGCTGAGATTTTTTCCAAGGTAACTATTGAATTCTGCTGTGATGTACTTGTACTTGGTTGTTACTGATGTCCCTTCAATTACTTGCTTGGCACTGAGCATTGCCAATGCTTGTTTGAATTTTCTGAGGCATTCGGCATACTGAGATTATCATTATTTATTTTCTGAGGCACTCGCATTCGGCATGACCCTGCATTTTTGTACTTTTCTTGCATGTTAGAACTTGATGTGCAACAGAGTACCAGATTATACTCATCAAGGCAGATAACTTAAAGAGTTTATTCTTGTTGTTCATGAAAGCACATACATGTTGTGCAAATGCACTTGAAGATGGTTGGGATGCCAGATTCATCACAGTTTGTTGATGCTGCACATGTTGGACACCAAGGTATGGCTGCTGCACATGGAGAGTGATGTTCTAAGTTCCTTTTTTGGCCACCCTTGTGAAACAACCTTTTTTCCAAAAAATATCAATCTTACATGAACTGGTGTCAGCAGATTAACTGGGACTAGTCCGCAGCTGTTTGGAATTCTTTGTGCCATAGTTCCATCCAGCACCTACAAAATGAAGAGAAAACATTGTTGCTGAGGTATATTTGGCCATCCACAAGAAATGTTCATTTTTTCTATGCCTCTGTTTCTTTTTTCTTAGTTCACACTATACATTCTTGATATTCTGTAGTCACCAAACTAGATGTTAACCATGCTACATTTTTTCTCATCTGTTTCTGTACACTAGACAGGGTCATGTATGATAATATGCTTGTAATACAACCCCACTGCAGCAAATCTTGAAAAAAGTTCAGTCTTTCTTTTTAGTGTCTTGTGCAGGGGAGAGGGCAGCACCCTACTGATTTCTGTTTTAATTACCAAGCCATATTCTGTCCTAAAACATGAACCAATGAATCCATATACAACTTTTGTAGGGAGTAGTCCAACATCAATTTTTCATGGACTTACAGTTAAAAATAAAATGATTTTCTGCTGTCAGAATTGCTACAACACACATGCGGTCAAATACTACTTGATTCAGTTTTGCCTCTTCTCTAATTTTCCTACAAATTATAACTCTAACCTCTGTCCCATCAGGAATCTTCCATACTGCTACAGGATTGCTGTTACAAACATGAGAAGAGAGAAAAGAAAATCAGATCTAGAACAAATCACAGAAGAGAAGATGGAGGAAAAGGTGGGAGGGGGAGAAAATCAGAGAAGAGATCAGACGCCCTTACACTAGTGAGTTTCTTCATGCTTGTGGGCATGGGGTTTTGCCTGGGTTCTGTCAAAAAGTACAGTTCATAAAGCAGAACAGCAAATAGTTTTTTTGTCTTTTTCCTATGTCATTCGGGCCCACAAGCAAACAATGTCATGGCCCAGCCCAACAAGCCCAACAAACAAACAAACAGGAAAAGAGAAACCAGCCCAGGTGTTAAGCGGTTCAATCCAGCAGATAGAGAGCCACTTAACAGGCCTAATCTACATATGATGACGTCAGCCGACTGAGACTTCGCGCGAAGTCTCAGTCGGCTTAGACTTAGACAGTCCCTTCTTCTATATACTCCAAAGGTAAGGCTCCCCGATCTAGTCCCCGTATTATTTAAGAAGCGGATCGTGGCAGGTTGATCATCAAACTCGCCGGCCGCTTTTGTCCACCGCCACCGTAGCTCACTAATTAACGCGAGATTTTAGTAGGATCTGTATACACAGTGATGTCGCCGAGCCGCGCGCTGGCCGGGTCTCTGCCGTGCCTCGCCTTCCACCACGGCGCGGGCCGACCCACGGCGATCTTCGACGTCTCGGAGAAGAGGCCAATCGCCGGCGACATCGACGAGCTGAAGGACAAGGAGATCTGCCCAGCCACGCACGGCTACATGCTGGCCAGGTGCCCTGCCTCCGCGTCCACCTTCCTGTGGAGTCCCCAGAGCCGCGGCGGCAAGATCGAGCTGCCGCCGTTGCCGATCGAGCAGGACCTGCTCATAGACTGCATCTGCCTGCTCTCCAACAAGCCCACCGCTTCAAACTGCGTCGTGCTTCTCGTCGAGCCTTACGCCACCTTCATCTGGTACTGTCACATCGGAGAAGATCAGTGGCAGAAACACGACTACGACATCGGAACCCAGCCTCTCGTGGACCTGCAATCCGAGGACAAAGAGGTCATAACTCCGATTGCGGCATGTGGGGGCAAGTTTTATTTCAACAGCACGCACACCGAGCTGGGCGTTCTTGACTTCTGCCCTGCTCCCGTGTTCAGTTCCATCAAGATCAACGACGCGGTCGATGATATCTACGGTGTTGAACAGGCTCCAGCTCAAGTTTTTCTGGTGGAATCGGACGGGGAGCTCTATATGGTTTCCCTGTTATGGGTCACGGCGAAAACAATTTATGGCGCAAGGGTTCATAGGATGGATTTCTCAAAGCAGAGATGGAGAAAAGTGTATGATGTTGGTGATCGAGCGTTCCTCTTGTCCCTGTTCAACTCTGGTGCTCTCTGCTCTGTCGGCAAGTCTGGACTGCGAGAGAACTGCATCTACATGGCGTATCCTTGGGAGCAGACCTTGCACATTTTCAGTGTAAAAGATGGTAGTATGGAGACGCACAAGCTGGATGATGCTCCCTCCTCAGATAAAGCATTCTGGATGCTCCCTGCCAATCATATAGATTAGTTTAGATTCACAAGATGATTTTTCCATGTCATTTTTTTTTTTGAGAATCACCGGGGGAGGAGTCCCTCCACCTGAATATATTGCTCAAAGTGGCCATCATGCCAGGAGAGTGATCCAGTTTATAAGAAAAATCGGATCGAAAACCTTAACAAATTGACCCCGTTTATGAGGAAAACCGAGCCGAAAACCAGACAAGTAACAAGTGTTACAAGAAAGGAGAAGAACAGGACGCCCAACATAAGGCGAGACCTAGCTAGCATACTAACAGGACCAGGTAGATGAGGGGTGCGTCGAGGGATCACAATACCAAGACTCTACAAACAGCCTAACGCACCGCACCGGCGTGCGTATCAAACCCCACGGCACAACAGAGGAACATCCACAATCAACGAGTGCCAAAGCTTAACACGAGCCTTGTGCCAAAGCTTAACACGAACCTTGACTAGGCGCTCCGCCTCGGAAGTTCAAGACAATTAGCAAGTTGGGGAGGCGTCATTGCGTCGTCATTGAGCAAAGGTGAACCAAGACGAGACCAAGAGCCCGAGGCTCGCCTCAACAGAACAGGGTCATGAGCATGCATAGAAGCAGGCCGGAGACCACGCGTAGGACAGCCGAAGAGAAACACCTGAAGAAGAACACACCACCCGCGGCCCTGAGCAGGCCACACCACCACCACCAAACGCGCCACCTACAACCATACACAGCAACAGCAGCCGTTGTTTGGGTCTACAAGACGACGCCTCCAAGAAGGTAGTGTTGTCGAGCACACAACACCGTCATCCGATCCGGCAAGCCCGATCTTGGGTTTTTACCCGGAGACCACAAACAAAGAACTATAGGTGCTGTAGCTCCACGACGGCACCTCCTACGAGGGAAACGACGCCCGTAGACGCCGCTGCCGCCGGCATCAACAGAGCCGATGCAGGGTTTTCACCCGGAGTTTGAGCACACACCTACAGCAAGACGGTAGCCGACCACCACCGCCGTTGAACCCTGCATCGATGAAGAAGCACGACGAACCGCCTCAGCCATCCGCACCTCGCGGAAACCACCGACGGCCAAACTCAACATTAGACGCTAGATCCACCAATGGCCGGCCGGGCGCAGAGCCACCGGACGCAACGCGAGCCACCGTGCCCCACCAAGCACCATGCCAGCAAGGAGCAGAGGGGCGTTGCCCGAGGCCAAGAACCACCATGGTTCCGGGCTGCAGCCATACATCAGGCACGCCGACGCGCCCCATGCGCGCCACCGCACGCCTGCCGGAGGCCAGATCAAAAGCGCCCGCAGTGCAGACTGAAGGCGGGGGGGATCGAACCTTGCTGTTGCAGCACCACCACCGCCCACCACCGCTCCTCCACGCACCCATCCCCTTCCTACAACACACAGCCTAGCTTCCAGCAGCGAGCCGCCACCTCGCTGCTGAGCAGCAGCCACGACCGCGCCCAGAGGCGCCAGATGGAAGTGGCGCTGCGCCTGGAGCTCCACCGCGAGCACCAGCACCAGCCCCGGCCGCGTGCAGAGACCCACGAGCCACCAAGCACGGATCCAAGCGCCTCTTGCCCGCAGCACAGCCGCCTTGCGTTGCCGCAGGACCCGCGCTGCAGCCACCAGGGATAGGGCACGCACGCCAGCACCTCCGCCAAGGCACCCAGCCTCGCACCGCTGTTGGCTCCCGGCCGAGAACAGCCACGCCACCGCGCCTCTTCTCCACCCGCTTGCACGACGGATCTGGGAAGGGGAGCCCAGATCCGCCGCCAACGACCACCACTGCTGGTCGCCACGCGGCCCTCGCAGCCGTGGCGGCGCAGCCACCGCCGAGAGCACCTGGGGCCGCCGCCCCAGCGCCCAAGCTCCGCCGTCGCGCATGGCGCCCAGGGACGCCGCCGCGGAGCCGGAGGCCCCCTCGTGGAGGGAGGAGGCGAGCCCGCCACCGCCGTCCTCCGGACGAGCTTTGCTCGCCGGCTTCCTCTGGCGGCGGCGGGGAGGTCAGGGGAAGGGAGGGCGGGGGCGGCGGCGGCTAGGCTTCGCCCGAGCCGCCCCCTGGAGGCAGCGCGGACGAGATTGCTAGACGTTTATAGCCAATTGGACTCTTCCATGTCGTTTTTAGTTATCATCAGACTTGGATTGTGCAACCTGTTTACGTGTTATTATGCTATATATATTGACAGAATCACTTCTTGTATGTTTCCATCTATTTCTTCCTAGTGAATTGGAATCTCACATTCTCATCCGACAACTAATTGTCGGTCCATGTGGCTCGGAAAGTTATGGTGCAGTAAGAGTATGAAATCTTGGAAACAATTGTGCTACCGTTGCATGAGTAGGATAAAACTCTACCGTAGTTACTGAAATTATACACTATATTGTCTAATAATGCCTTCATGACTTGTGTGTTGATAGTTTAACAACATTGAATTGAAAGAAATCAACAAAAAAGAATTGATCCAAAAATCACCCTGAGAAGAATATCCCAGAATGTTATTTTTAGGATAACCTGAGTAAATTGGCGAGTAATGAATCTCTACTCTTAAAGGAGGAGTCCGCGGTTGTGATGGTACGTTCGTACGTCGTTCGCTCGTTCGCCTCCCCTTCGTTCGTTCACCACTCCTTCGTCACACCCTCCCACGTGAAAGTCATACATGGAAACAATTCAAAACAATCCAAACAATAATATGGAAACAAACCCAAAAAATCAGCACCATCGTAGCCTTCCTCCCACCCTCCTAGCCTGAGTACGTGCTAACAACAATTAGCCTTTCTCACCCTCGTACTGCAAAAGTAATATATATGGGAAAAACCCACAGAGAATCCTAACAATAATTAGCCTAATTATTACATACTAAACATCAGGCACGAGATAAGGAAAGCCCGACAAGATTGATTATGCCTTCAAACATCTCCACCATATTTGGTAGGAGTATGTATTTAAGTAGTACGTTTCTCCATCAAGCAAGGCGATACATCGCTGCGAGATCACACCAGGTCACCAAGACGATACATCACCGGGAGATCACACCAGGTGACCATGGAGGTCACATGAGTTTATTATCACCCTCTCAGCGTCGCTTTCATCACCCGAAGGTGAGTTCACCTTTTGACAGAGCCATCTGTTTCTCCGACGTGGTGCCGTCTTTCTTGTGGATCTTCATGGCGAACTACTACAAAAAAAATGATTCTCATAGTTTCTGCAATTCCTAGGCCAGATAGGTTGTAATTACACAAAATCACTTATCAAGAAATATTCTGCCACGTCTTGATTTGAATAAACTTCAAGAATGAAACACAACGCTCACCTGCATATCGACCGCTAGTGGTCTCCAGGAACTTTCAACCTGGGCAATAAGAAATGCAACCTCACCTAGCAAACTTATACAAATTCATTAAAATTTAGTTGTCTGGAGAAGACAATAATGTTCGCACGGAGGAAAAACTGCGTATGTAGGTAATTATTATTTATTTTTCTTTGTTTATGAACCATGGCGTTGAAGGTTACCGAAAAAGGCTCACGCCCGGCTTTATATTATAAAGCCAATGCCAAAGCCAACATCCAACAAGGTTCACACACACACAAAGTCCACACGCACACAGAGTCCAAACAAAAGCAAGCATCAAGGGTTACTGTTGAGGGCACAGCTCAACAAGCCCAACACACACATACAAAAAGGCACACGCGCCAGGAGGGATACATCCTCTAGTCGGGCTCCGGGGGGGGGGGGGGGGGGGGGAGCGGAGGCGCCAGGCGGAAGGCCAACGAACGGAGGTCGGTGAGGAGTCTGCTGATGGCGTCCCGGTCCTGAGGGCGGCTAAGCTGCCGCCAGAGCTGCAAGTAACCACACATTTTAAAGATGGAATCAGTAGCACGCCGAAGGGGCACCTTCTGAATGACAAGCTTATTGCGAACCGTCCACAGCGTCCAGGCGAGAACCCCGACGCACAGCCATCTAATATGTCTGTAGCGAGGGGGGAGGCTTGAATTTCCGCAAGCAAGTCAGGGAAGTTGGTGTTGCACCACTGTCCCCCTACCGTTTCGCGGAAACAAGACCATAGGAACTGTGCCGTGTAGCAAGAGAAGATGTGATTAGCGTCCTCTACCGTGCCACACAGGGGGCACATTCCATCTCCAGGACCATGGCGCTTAAGAACCTCAACGCCGGTCGGGAGGCGGCCGCGGATCCATTGCCAAAGAAAGATCCGAATCTTTAGGGGGAGGCGGATGTCTCAGATCAAACCGAAGGGCTCCGGGGCTGTCGAGGGGGCAATAGCCGCGTAGAGGGATTTAGTGGAGAAGCAGCCGGAGGGATCTAGACGCCAGGAGATGGCGTCCGGAGAGTCGGCCACGTCCATAGGTAGGAGGGCGACGTCCTGGAGGAGGACATCCCAGGCAGCCACCTCAGCGGGGCCAAAAGGGCGGCGGAACGCGAGGCGCCCTAAGTCAATAAGGGCCGCCTCGACTGAGACCCGAGGGTCAACTACAATGTCGAAGAGAATGGGGAACCGGGCGGCTAGAGGGGAGTCTCCAAGCCATCTATCCAGCCAGAACAAGGTCGAGGCTCCAGTGCCCACCGAGATGGATGTGCCTATACGTAGGACCGGCAGCAGCTGGACGACGGCCTGCCAAAACTGTGAACCGCCAGAGCGTTGGCAGAACGCGAGAGGCTGTCAAAGCAGGTACTTGTTCTGGATGATAGTGAGCCAGAGGCCTCCATCCCCATTGGCAATGCGCCAGAGCCAGCGGGTCAGGAGGGCGATGTTCATGCGCCGAGAGGACAGAATCCCAAGATCGCCCTGGTCCTTGGGTTTGCAGATATCTGGCCAGCTGACCATGTGGTATTTCTACTTGCCCTCCTCCCCAGCCCAGAAGAATCTAGATTGGTATTGGCGACCTCCTGATGGAGCGTTTCATGAAGGCTATAAAAGCTCATGAGGAACCACAGGAGGCTAGCTAGCGAGGAGTTGATAAGGATCACGCGCGCCGCCTTCGACAGCCAACGCCCTTTCCAGGGCTCGACGCGATGTTGCATACGGGTCACCGTGGGGCGAAGGTCCGCCACGGTGAGGCGCGAGTCACTAATGGGGATCCCCAGATAGGTCGTGGGGAAAGAACCCAGCCGACAATTAAGTCAGTCGGCAATGGACTGTGCGTCCTCTGAGGGGTAACCGAGTACCATCACTTCGCTCTTATCAAAGTTGATGGTGAGGCCCGACATTTGTTGGAAGCACAGGAGAAGGAACTTCAGGTTGGAGATCTCTAGGGCGGAACCCTCGACCATAATAATGGTGTCATCCGCGTATTGGAGAAGGGAAACACCTCCCCCTCCAACAAGGTGCGGGACAAGGCCTCGAATATGCCCAGCAGCCTTGGCCTTATCCAAGATGGCGGCCAGGGCATCCACGACCATGTTGAACAAGAACGGCGAGAAGGGATCTCCCTGCCGGACCCCGCAAAGGGTAGGGAAGAAGGGCCCAATGTCGCCGTTGATGTTCACCGCAGTCCGACCACAGGAGACGAGCTGCATGACGTGGGTCACCCAACGGTCATCGAAGCCCTTGCGGAGCAGAACCTCCCTCAGGAACGGCCAGTGCACTGTGTCGTAGGCTTTGTGGAAGTCCAGCTTAAGAAAGACCGCCCTATGGCGCTTCAGGCGGACCTCGTGGAGGACTTCGTGGAACACCAACACCCCATCCAGGATAAATCGGCCTTGTATGAAGGCGGATTGGTTCGGGTGGGTAATTGAGTCCGCAAGGAGGGTCACCCTATTGGCGTACCCTTTAGCCAGGATCCGAAAAATCACATTAATCACTGTGATGGGGCGGAACTAGCGAATATCGGAGGCGCCCTGGACCTTGGGGATGAGGGTCACAACCCCATAATTTAGGCGCCCCAGGTCCATGGAGCCCGAGTAGAATTCCTCAAAGAGAGCCATGACCTCAAGCTTGATGGTAGGCCAGAACGTCTTGAAGAGAGACACTGGTAGACCGTCAGGTCCCGGGGCCGAGGAGGGGTTCATCCCCTTAATGGCAGCGAGGACCTCGTCCTCGCTAAAGGGGGCAACCAAAGCCGCATTAGCTTCAGCCGAGACTACGTGCGCGCCCGACCAAATGTCGGGGGCGAGACTAGCCCCACCTGACGGGGTGGGGGTAAATAAGGCTCTATAGAAGCCATCCACATGGGAGCGGATGGCCGCGGGGAGAACTATCGGCGTGTCTCCATCCCACAGGCAGTGGATGGAGTTGCGATGGCGCCGGCCGTTCGCGACCGCCTGGAAATAGGCGGTGTTGGCATCGCCCTGTAGCACCCACCTCTGGGTACCACGCAAGCGCCAGTAGGCCTCCTCATCCGTGTAGATGGTGGAGAGCTGGTCCTCCAGGTCGTATCGTAGCATCCACTCATCCGAGGAGAGCCCGGTCGAGTCTGCGCGAGCATCCAGGGCTTGAATAGCAATCAAGATGGTCTTTTTGCGCTCTCTAAGGTCCCGGCCAAGGTTAGCCCCCCAACCCTTCATGAACTGGCGGGCAAGCTTGGCACAAAAGTGCCATGAGTCAACAGCGGACATGGAGCGATGGGGCGCCGACCTAGCGAAAATCCAGCGGGCGACGACGGCCTCCCGGAAGCCGGTCTGGTTGAGCCAGAAGAGCTCGAACCGGAACCGCGGCGGGGAGGGGGGGCGCTCGTCGGCGGTGGAGAGGAGAAGGGGGACATGGTCGGAGCCAATCCGGGTGACCGCCCGGAGTGATGCCAAGGGGCACCGCAATTCCCACTCCGGGGAAACTAGGACACGATCCAGAACGGATTGTGTCGGGACAGATTGCCGGTTGGTCCAAGTGAACCTGGCACCTGTCCGGTCAAGCTCGCGGAGCCCCAGCTCCGCGATCCAATCGTTGAATAATTGCATCCGGGGAAAGTTAATCCGGGAATTATTCTTCTCATCCTGGGATCGGGTGAGATTGAAGTCGCCACCCACTAAAACTGGGAGGGGGGAGTTAGAAATCTTCAACTGCAACTCGTCAAGGAAGGCCGGGGAGCGGTGGTGATCCGCCGGTCCGTAGACAACAATGACCTCCCATTTGAAGTTCAGGGCACGCTCGAAGATCTCCATACTAACGAAGAATTCCCCTCTATCCATGCCTCCCACCTCAAATGTGGCATCCTTAACCCCTAAGAGGATGCCACCAGAGTGGCCTGAGGTCCCACTAGAAGGGAGCCAGTGCCAAGCGAAGAGGTGGGGGCTCAGGTGTTCAAGCTCCTGCAGGGTGAACTCGGAACGAAGGGTTTCTTGGATGGCCACGATGTCAATGTGTTCTTCCCGGATGTACTCGATGAGCTGGCGGCGACGACCATCATGGCCGAAGCCGCGGAGGTTCCAGAAGAGGGCCCGCATCTAAACCCCCATCGGGGGGCTGCTTGACCCCAGGACACGAGAGGCGCTTTGCGCGCAAAGGACGGCCGTGCGAGACCGAGTGCGTCCACGGATTATCCCGTCGGCCACCGGAGGAGCCGGAGCCGCGGGGGTGGAGGGCGGGCCCTCAGGGGGCCGAAGCAGGCGGGCACGGGTCTCAGCCAGCCTGCCGTCAAGGATCTCCCGGGCCCTAATGGTTGCGATCTGATCTAAGAGGGGACCGACCTCCCCCCTGAAGACAATGGCCGAGTCATTGGCCACCTTAGCGAGGTGGCCAAGAGGAGCGGCCTCGAGAGCAGAAAAGGAGCAACGAGAAGAACTAGGAGGGACGGGGTCCGCACCTGACTTGAGGTTCCGGACCGCGGCGCGGAGCTCCGCCCGCTCGGCGACGGACGGCGCAGGGAAGTCGCCCGGCTGCGCCGCCTCCAGGCGGGCGCTGCGGCGAGAGGACGTCACCGGCGTCAAGGTGGAGCGGGGCCTCCTGGCGTACGCCACCGTCGGAGGGGGGTGCGCGGAGGCCGGGGAGGAGACGTCCACCGCCACCGAGGCGTCGGGGGAAGCCGGCGAGGCGAGGTGGGGGCCGGACGGCACCGGCGCGGGGTGTGGGTCGGACGGCCCCAGAGACACCCCGACCGCGGCCCCCGAGGGTGGAGGAGACGGGTCAGGGGCGACGGGCTCCCCATCACCGCCAACCCCGGAAGAAACCAGAGAGGACGAGCCGGCGGTGGGCGTGGGCTCAGCCCCCGGCGGCGCGAGGCGGCGGGCAAAGGCGGCGCCGGGGGAGCGGGGCGACGATGGAGGGGCGACGTGGAGGCTCACGCTGGAGATGTTGCTGGTCGACGCCGACGGAGACGGGGAGGGAGCCAGCGGGGTGGCCAGGCGGAGGGCCACCGCGAGATCGGCGGCCGACACCCGGGTACGCCCCGACCACGACCCGCCCCGACCCGCAGGAGGGTTGGAGGGGTCCCGAGACAGGGAGTGAGAGTGCTCCGACTCATCCTCGTCCTCGGCAGGGTCGTCGAAGCGGGAGGAGCGCGATCGGCGGTGGTGGGAGTCGTCAGCATCAGCAGCCCCCCCCCCCCATGAGGCTGCCAGCAGAGAGGCGGGGGCGGCCGACGTGGGTCGGAGGCTCGGGGCGGATCTTGAGGTCGTAGCCATCATCGTTGAAGAAGACACGGATCGTGACGTTGAGCTTGGAGGAGTCCAGGCATTTCACCTTAACCCGGACCTCCTCCTCCTTGCGCAGGGAGAGCTCGTCGACCACCACCACCCTGCCCAGGATCTTGGACATACTGCGGATGACCCGCTCGGGCCGGGCAACATCAGGGAGGCCGGAGATGAGGAGCCAAGCCGTGTCCAGGGTAGCGACGGCTCTGGGATCCCACTGCGGCTCAGAGATGTTCACCACGATGTCGTTGAGAGCCAGGATGATGTTGTTGCTGCACGTGCAGAATCCCATGCTCATCGCGTCAGGGAAGACCACCGAGAAGGCGCTGGGAGCCGTGGGGGTCACCTGCCAGTCCCACGTGCATCTGCACAAGTGGTTGAGCTCAGCCTCAATCAGCTCCGGGGTGGCGACGGCATCGCCCACAACCGTCACCATAGCCAGCAGCGAGGGGGATGGCAGGGCGAGCTCGGGCACCTCGATGTGGAAGAAGGCCATGTCCTCGATGCCGTGCCCATACATCATGAGCTCCTCAGTCACCGGGCGGTCCGGACAGAGAATCGCGGGGTGCCCGGTATCCTTGCACAGGTAGCACGTCGGTGGGTTGGGGCACGCCACCTGGAAGTGTTCGGTCAAGCCGCAGTTGAAGCACGGCTGGACCACGGCCGAGGCGGTGGTACCCGGAGGAGGAGCAGCGATTGCGGTGGAGGCGGCGGCTTGGGGGCGCAGAGGACCCTTCTTCTTCTTCTTCTTGGATCCCTGGCGCCCCCGGTTGCCGTTGCCGCCGTTGGACGGCGGAAACGCAGCCTGGGAGCGGGGGGGGGGGGGGGGTAGCGGCAGGAGGGAGGGGCGTCGGCGCCGTTGTTGGCGGGGAGCGGGCGGGGCGGAGAGGGGGACCGATCCCGACGACGGGTCGGCGAGGGGGACCGACGCCGAGGTGGCGGCCGAGCCTCCCGGGCCGGAGACCGGCCGCGGTCGCGCGACTCCCCCCGCGGAGAAGAGCGGCGGGTAGGCAAGCGGGAGCGTCGGTCGCCGCGGGCCGGGGAGCGGCGCGAGGGGCGAGATGGCGAGTGGCGGGTCTCGAGCGCCGGAGAGGACCGCGCCGGCCGGGAGGAGAGGTGCTGTCGCAGGTCCTCCTCGCGCCGGCGGCCGTCGGGGGAGGGGCGTGGGGGGTCGCGGCGGTCGTCCGCCCGACGCTTGGGGCGCCCCGCGTCGTCCCCCCATTCCCGAGGCATGGGTGGCGCGGGGAGGGGGGGAAGGAGGCGAGGAGAGGCCGGCAGCGCCGGCGAGGGGAGGTCGAGGCGGGACGGCAGCGGCCGAGGGGGCGAGGCAGGGAGCAGGCGGCGTGGGGGTGGGAAGGAGTGGAGGGCGAGGAAACCCTACCGGCGGCCAAATGGACCGCCTAGATGGGCCTGCGGTCGCCTTGGTGCGAGAATGGGCCAGGCGGGGCCCATCCGGCCTGCCAAGCCGGCCCACCCTAGCCACCGAGGTCGGTCGCCCATGGGCCGCACCCGCAGCCGCCGTCCCGAGAGGGGGCCCAGGAACCAGGTCCGTGGGCCGGCCCAAGATCACCGCGGCCCGAAACGACCGCCCCGGGGTGACCAAGCGGGGCGCTAGGGTTTCCCCGAGCACCATCGCGGTGGCCGCCGGCGGGGGCGCACGGGGGCGGCGAGGGGGAGGCGGGGCGGAGGTACGGCCGTGGGGATAGGGTCCGGTGGGCCGACTGGAGGGGAGGAAGGGCCGGAAGGGGGTCCGACAAGGGGGGGCCGGAGCGAGCACGGGCGGGGACGCCGGGGTCGGGCCGGCCGATGCAGGCGAGGTCGGAGCCGAGGAGAGGCCGGCTACGGGCGGTGCCTTCCAGGAGGCGAGCGCCGGGCCCCCGTCAGCGCGGCCGGCAACTCCCCAGCTACCAGCGCGACGTCGCCGGGGGGGGGGGGGGGCAGCCCAGACCCAAAGGCTGTGCCTTTCATCTCCCGAGCCGGGGAGGCGGCCGGAGGGAGATGCCGGCGCCGACCCGACCCACGGGCGGCCGATCTCCCACCCCTGGGAGAAAGGCCACCGGCGAGGTCAGGTGGCGGCCGTGGCGGGGCCTTGGGGGGGACCCGATCCCGGCACACGACGGGGCGGCCGGCAGCCACGTCGTCGGCCTCGGCGATGTCGGCCCACAGCAGCCGCGGCGAACCGGGGGGAGGGGCCGGCGAGGAGGGGGCGGACGCCGGCGGGGGGGGGGGGGGGGGGCTCAAGGGCGGGGACGGTGGAGGGGGTGGCCGGGCGGCCACGACGCCCGCGTCGCCGGGGGCGTCGCCAGTCGCCAGAGCGTCCATCGTCATGAAACCTTTCCAAATATCGAATTTTTTGGTGTTGAAGGTTCAAAGGGGCTTAATCACTATCCCGGCACCATTTGCTATTACAGTATTATATTTTGCCCATTTTGTCTGAATTCTCCCTCATAGCATCTTTACTGCCTGAAATCGTAGCACCAACTATTTTACTTTGTCTATGAACCACAGTGGTGAAGGTTCAAAGGTCGTTAATCATTATCCATGCAACATTTTCTTATAATATGTTGAATGATAAGGGAAAAAGCTACCTGTATTCTCTAACAAATTGTGGAGACATAATGTCTTAATTGATGATTTGAAGCTGACCATCTTGTAATCTTAATTGTTGTTGTGTAACAGTCATAGTTCATATGTGAAGCGTCCACCAATCAGCTACAATGCTTCCCACAGCCGGTACCATGACAGCATTGGAGCCACAGGAGCATGTGGGAACATCAAATGGTATTACCCTTTCACACGACGTTTCTACCATTGAAGTATGGTCATCTATACATCTAGATTTATTAAGTCTAACCATGTACTAGGTATATTGCTTCAATGTGAGTCTTGGATTTAACAAATTACACACTGGCCATGCAGAAAACCCTACAGCACCTCAAGGAGCACCGAGTGGTGCTGAACATATTGCTTCCCATGCAAGCGTTAAAGAAGACAAAAATCAACAAACACGGAACCGTGATAAAGCAAGGAGAGATAGCCTAACACCCGAGCAAAGGGAAGAAGTGAATGCACGTCGAAGAGCATCTAGAAAAAATAAAACTATTGAAGATAGGAATGCAAGCCAAAGGGCTGTCAGACAAAATCTGACAACCAAGGAGAGGCAAGAGATGAATGCCCGTAGAAGGGCAGCGAGTAAAAATATACCAGTTGAGCAGAGGCAAGAGATGAATGCCCGTCGAAGAGCACGCAGGCAGAGCATACCACCGGATGAGAGGAAGGCATTGCGGGCTCAGCGAAACGCGGACCTTGCAGCTAAGTGGAAGACCCCGTGCGCTGAATGCATCGCAATGCCTTGCCCATATGCATATCTCTAATGCGTCACCATGTGCTGTTACTGAAGTTCTCATGTGTCCAGTCTATATTTGCCAGTTACTTGTTAATCATGCTTTCCAGAATTTAGCGTGCGATTGCTATTCTATCAGTCCTCTATGGAGGCAATTATCAAATGAAAGTTATACATATGTACTTGCAGATAAAGTTATGTCTAGCATAGTCTGTCTGAAAGTTCATGAGCTACGACTTAAATGGGTTCCTGAGCTATGACTTAAATGGGTTGCAAATTATTATCCTATACCTAAATCAGAGGCCCGTAGTTCTGAACTAACTCTCCTATACCTAAGTCAATGGCCCATAGTTCTAAGCTAATTGTTCTGCACCAATTTCCAACTGTACAACTCAGATCTGCAACAACTGATCACTGGGAGCTCTACCTCTACTATGATGACCGAGAAAATCAAGTCTTCTTCCATGAACTGAAGCCAACTTAATCAAATTGTTATGAACAATTTAAATTTATAGCTCGGTCCACTTTTCCTACCCATCATCACCGCACGTGCTTGCAGCAGATTGAGCGACAAGAGGACTGGTCGCCCCAGAACAAGATTCCTCACATTCGCTCGTTAAGATACTCGATTTGTTATATAAAAAGTTCTATCCATTGTACTGAAGCCAATTTAATCAATTTATAGTTGACACTGATTTTCTTGTTATTGGCCATGGCTTGAATCGTGATCAAATTATCCCTATGCACTAAAGTCAATTTAATCAATTTCATAGTTGACAAACACTAATTTTTAATTTTTACTATAACTTGTTATTGGCCATGGATTGAATAGAATAACTATCATATTATCTCTACGCCCACAAGCATAGTTCATGCTCCTAGGAAACAAGCAAAAACTGAAGCTCACGAGAGGAACAAAGAAAAATGAGAATTTACCTGTGTGGTTCTATCATGTCTCATGTGGAGGTACATCTGAATGTCCTTGCGAGTGAAAGAAGGCACCGCGGGAGCACTCCATCGGGAGCCTGCAGAGTCCAGGTCTGCTGCCTCCGACTATGTGCAGATGTACCAGGACGTACACTAATATGAAAATGCTTGTGTCTAACTAGACAATAAATAATCCAGCAACAATCATTATTGGCAAAATTCAAGCTAGGAAGGAACATGACAGAGAGGCAAAAGTAACTTTTCAAAAGAAAAAAAAGGGATATTGTGAGGTTAAATAGATTTCACATTGAAAGCCACATTAAGAAGATCTACCTTATGAGGATTTCACATATGTGCATTTCAATGATATAATAAAGAAATTTCACATATGTGCATTTCACACTGATAGGCCCATCTATCTTATGAGGATGGATTTCAAAAATAAAACGTGAAGTAACCAAAGTATCAAGAAGTATTGTGAGTACCCCTAGGTATGAACATCTCCAGGCCTTTCTCTTCTATCTAAAGCTGTAAGAATTATTAGATTCTGCTTATGCTTCACAAACTTATTACTCTTCTGACCTTGGGCTCTTCATTTCCGCGACAACCTATCCTGGATTATTTTCATATTTAACTAACATCCATTAACAGTACAAAATCTGAAATCTAAAGATTCCATTGCAGTAGTTGAACTGTTAAATCTAAGATTAGCTGATTAGGGACTAACTGATTTAATTTTGATGTTGATTTCAGGCATTAAAGTTTAGCTTCTACCAATGATGAAAAAAATGTCTAGCAAATACAAACCCAATTTACATTGACGACACTAATCCCGGTTTAGTTCCTGGAACACTTGAGCATTCTGTTCTTATCAATTTTATAAGCTACCTTGACCTTTACATTCCCCAATAGTTTTTAGTTAAGTGCATCTGTTCTTCCCCAATAGAAAAAAAAGGAGACACAGAACAGACAAAACAAAAACAAATGGATGTAGAAAAAAACACTTAAAAAAGACTAACCGTCATTCAGTACGAGCAAAAGTCAAACACCTTTGGTATCCTGCCCGTTACTCTGCCAGAAATCACATACTTGATGATGCCAGTAAGTATACAATCATACACAAGCGCATAGAAATCAAAACCACTTGTGTGCTTTGAATCAACAAGCAAGGTCAAAAACTCAGTGTGAATCTGATGCCTGGAAGATGGAAAAAGGAAGCACGACATTGCGATCACCATGAAGCATATGAAAGTGTCTTCCTCACTGAGGAAATCAGAAGATATGAGCATGTCTCCAAAGAAAGTATTGTTTGGCATCTTCGTCAAGCTGAACCGAGGCAAAATGAAGTTCCTCACACTATCCTTGTCTTGTGTCGCTAAATCACCACAGTTTGGCAGGCCCAGCACACAATGAACTGAATCCTTTGAGATAGAAATGATCTTCTTATTAGCAACAATGATTTGAGATGGCATTGTGTCTACACATTCGACAATCCAGCGGACAAATCTTTACGAGATATCAGTTTTCTTAAATTTCAGAAGAGGCTCGAACCCGTATTCTGAGATCATATCCTTCCAACCACTGGACATACGCCTCAAGATATCTGCAAAGTATTTTGTGGAAAACACGCTGAACACATGCCTCCCTGCCCCCATAACCTTTTGCCTCTTATCCTGCTGAAAGGCAATAATCATGAGTGGAATGTCAGGTGTAACTAACATAAAAAGAATGAAAGCGAAGAGGAAAAAAGGACCGAAGAAGAGGACAAAAAAGTGTAATACCTCAGTTTCGAGGTCGACATTCTTGCAGAATTTTGAAAAATCTTGAGTGATTTGATTGCCTATTAGATGACATATGAAAAAGATGTTTATATCAGATAATTTCGCAATGGAAAGAAAAAAGAGATTAAAAAATATGTGCATACCATAGGTCTAGAAAAAAAATAGAAAAGAAGAGAAAGCACATGAGAGAAAGAGATGGATACCTCCTTTCTAAAAAACCAAATAAAGCATCTTCTAATAACTTCTTCCTCGTCGAAACAGATTCTTCATCACTAGATGCAATGCTCTCTTTTCGAAAAAAAAGGGAAACAGATGGATGGCCGTATGCATCTTTCTGATGCAGAGGCCGGGGAGCCCCCCCTTTTCGAAAAAAAAAAAAAAAAAAACTAGATGCAATGCTCTCATCGCAACTCTCAGTGTTTCGCGAATCGTCATCAGGGTCGTAGTTGGGTTCATGGCATCCACTCATTGATCTCTGCCCCCCAAGAATCCCCAACCCTGCTGTTGAAAAAGTAAAAAAATGGAAGCAAACTGAAAAACTCCACATAGCTGACAAGAGAAAAGGCTACAAGCTGTAAAATATGTTGAAAAAACACGGATGGGTATTTCCCCCATTTTGCAAACATAGCTTCAGCAGCCGCCGCCTCGGTGCAATTTTTTTTTTGTTAGATGGACAGTGCCGTTTTCATCGAGTATGTATGAGGAACTTTCCCCTTGGACATTGCTTTACAAAATCAGAAAATAAATGCCGGCATGGTGCGCGCTGATCATTGTTACTCAGGAATTAATGACTTGGTAAAACTAGCTAACTATCCTACCCTAAACGTTAACTGAAGAAAGCGACACCTACTGGAACCTGAAAAAGACACTTACTGAAGATGTTCCCTACATGCTGGATTCTCTCTCTTCCCATCCCCACTCCCACCCCCACCTCCATCACTAAAATGTTGCGTGTTACACAATCTGCACCTTAATTTCGAAACCTCAGTCTGAGAGAAACACTGAATAAACTTACACCTTCCACGGAAACTACAACCATAACTGAATAAAATGACACCTAACACTGAAACGGCTGAGAGAGAGAGAGATGCCTGGCTGTTCAGAAATCACGGAAACGCTAAGAACAAAATACAACACTACGAACTACTACCAAAATCCTGAACAACTACGTACAAAGTACTAACAAAACTGAATGGCACATCTGCCCAACACATATATGCGCACAAAACCGCCCATACGCTAGGCCCAACCCACTTTGTGTGTGGATCCTTAGTACATATAAGTATACTCATATCAATTTTCATCACCAAAACGTCCATAATCTGAAGAAAAAAAGGGAAAACATGCTGAGGGCAAATCCCCCAAATTTTTGTATCCGCGAAATCGAGCGGCATAAAAGTATCTGCTGAACTAATAACCCGGACATTACTACGATTCTCATCAAATTAGTCTGAAACACGATGAAAAAACAACCCCCGCACATCAAGGGATCTGCGCGCATGGCGCACGGGGATGAACACAGAGCTGCACGACTGGAATAACTAGAAATCAGAGTTGTAGAGAGGGGAAAGGGATAACTAGCCATACCTCCCGCGCGAACGGCGCCGACGAACGGTTGCGACATCACCGGCGAAACCCTGCTGGTGGCGGGACTAGCAAAAAATCTTCGCCGCCCTCCTCTCAGTACCTCCCTCTCTCCTTCCCCCTGCTCCTCCATGACAGCGGCTCCCCTTCACAGGGCTGTGTTGCGGCAGCTTCCCGCGCTCCATGACCTCCTGCTAACCCCTTGCTGCTACTCCCGGACGGCGGTGACCCCCCTCCACCGCCACCGCCTCCGCCTCTCCTCCCCTTCCCTTCTCTCTCTGATACAAAATGATTTCTGGGCCGTCGACCACCACCCAAAAAATAATTAAAAATCGTGTGGGTGAAAACAGATTGTAAGATTGTTCTTAAAAAACGAATCCGGGTGTGGGTGCGGAGCAATATAGCCTGACCACCCGAAGAAAGAAACAACTGAGAACCGACACGCGCCACACAGGGATAGAAGGCAACGAGCGAATAAACCAAATAGAAAAGTCTGAAAAAAAAAACCTTCACGAACTCTTAATTCTAAATTAGGACCCTGTATTTATCCGTCCTGATCAATCCCGTCTTTAGACCTGTTTGTCACACCAGGAAAAGGGTCAATCCCGAACGGGATGCTCACGTGTCATCTACATCTTCTTCTTTACTCTCACTCTCTCTCTCTCACTCGCATGCCCGTGCAAGTCCAAGAATATGCGGACAACATTGCTAACTTGTCGTGGACTCGCAGATAATAACTATGTTACTTAGTAGTGGTTGTCTCTCCATGACATGGTGGAAAAAGAGATTAGCATGCTTGACGTTGTGAATATTCATGGCGTACATGTTTGGGCCCTTCAAGTGGGGAGAAGATGTGTGTGACAAGTGGCCCCGCTTAGTCGGTGAGAGAAGTTATGATCCACTAGGGATTATCTGTTTCTCAGCGCCCCAAACTGGTCTACATCAGTAGAAGCTCGGGATTGACTGGGATCAATAAGTACGGAGTGCTAATTTCAGGGATTGAAATTTCATGGTTTAATTCAAACGGGCTCTACGAGTTTAAGGTCTTTTTATTAGATTTTTCTCTAAACGAAACAGCGCTACCATTTGTACAGATCCGACAGTCACAAAAAAGGCCTGAAAAATTGAAAATAAATGACTGAAAATTAGAAAAAAATGTTCATTTATACATGTGAAATTTGACATGCATTATGTTTATAGATGCAACCACACAAAACTAAAAAGGCCCGTGACAACGCACGGGCATTCTATTAGTACAATCAGCGAGCCACAGCTCATGAACTTCATCAGGCACATTCGCTATCAGTTCCTGGTTCCCTTTTGCTCTTGCCAGTGCTGCTAGTCCATGAGCTAGAGGCTTGGACGGAGCTGAGCACCGGCAGCAGAGCTTTTGTGTCATGGATGATTGGGAAACATAAAGATGACACATGGTTGGCTAGGATCCCTTCTCTGAACATTGACTCAGCACTATCCACCAGATTATGGTGGCCATCGAAAGAATGCGCAGTCACCAAGGACTCTGCATTTCCTCTGGCTCGAGGAAATCCATCTTGTGCTGAAAATTCTCATGGGGAGAATTTAATTTATGCCAAGTCTAGTCCTCTAGTGAAAACATAACTCACTATTGGTGTAATCGGTGCACCGCAGACCAAATCACTATGTATTGTTGTTGGTCACCGCACAACTTGTAGCCTGTTAGGGTGATTACAGAGAGAGTAGCAGAAGTAACTCCTATAGTTGCATTCCTTGGGCCGAGAATCTGAGAATCAAGGTTTTTCAAGACTTGATAGCTTCATCTTTGGTGTTGTGAATGATAGTAGATACACATTTTTCGCGAATACGCAAAGATTGTATATCATTTCATTGATAGGTAGAATGGAACGTTACAAAGAAAGAACATTACATAGAGATGGAAGGAGTACACCACACCAAAATGTGGGAAAACAGAAAAGAAACAACACAGCCCAAAACTAGCCTAGTTCGAACTCCAACCAAGAAAGGTGAGGAGACGATACACATGAAAATCTTAATTTTTAGTGGCATCTTTAATTCTAGATTAGTTTATTATTATTCACGGGAATCTACGAATACGAGAGTGCACGGTATATAGAGTCAACTGTGAAGGATCCTGATGTAGTGAGATTCCAACAAAACACATCCCGTCCTTGTGTCAAGTTAATCATATCCAAACGGGATGAAAGATGTTGCCATGACGCAAGGCGGAGGCCAATCAAGTCCCTCCTAAATGATACATTCGGTGGGGAGGAACTGAGCATGTGCACAAGAGTATCATTCTTATCGCGTATAATGCGGTATAAGGCCGGATATTGTTCTTGAAGAGTGGCGTTTCCTAGCCATCTGTCCTCCGAGAAACGTAAGTCAGAGCCGTCTTTTATGCGAATGATCCAAAGCGGAACAAATGTTTCTTTACCGCCATCAGACCAGACCAAAAATGTGAATCACCAGGCTTCCAATATGCCTGGGACAACACTTTTTGGCCTAGATACTTATTGCCCAACAATGAGGTAAGTGATCTGAAGTAAACCTGAACCCTTACTTGTTAGGCTTAGGAATCAGATACGTTACTTCCAACTTGGTCAAATCAGAGGTGTCCTTTTACTTATCTCCACACGATATTCTGTGTTGAATTTGAAGTGTTTTCTTTTGAAACTTTTTTTTTTCAAAACTGGAGTGTAGCTGTATAGTCTTTTTTTTTGCGGGGTAAAAGGGATTTGTATTACTCAAGAGCCAAGAAGGTCCTCCCTACACAAGCTAGGGATATTGTCCGGGCCGGAGCGGAGCCAGACCACAGTACGGTCCTCCGTCCTTCCAAAGTTCGCCAACGCATGGCTTACATTATTCTGCTCTCGAGAAATATGAATAACATGACACTCCCTTTCACTCATAAGATGCTTCACTTCCGAGACCACCATGGCATACTGCGAGCGGTCTTGTCCTGAGGCATTGATCAGTTGCACTGCCTGCAGACTATCGCACTCGATGATAAACGGCAACTCCGTCCATTGGAGGGCCAAAGCTATGCCCTCCATGCACCCAGCCAGCTCGGCATGTAGAGGGTCCGGGCAAGACCATAGCGAGCGGCACGCGGAGAAAATAATGGCCCCTTCCTGGTCACGGAGCACCATTCCCGTCCCGGCCCTCCCGTCATCATGGGAAAAGGAGCCGTCGACATTCAGCTTCGTCCAGTTGGCGGGTGGGGGACTCCATTTGTGGACTATTCGTGGCACACCTCCCACATGTGATATAGGTTGTTCTGCACCTTCTTGTTGGATGGTCATCTTCCCTTTGTCCCAATCTCCCTGCGGATACTGCTGGATCCCGAGCAGTGAGGTTACGTAGCTCTGCAAAAAGCGACGAGATACCTCCACAGGCGGCGCTGGTTTGTCATGAGTGATCTCGTTGCGCACATGCCAACATCTCCACAATGGCATAATCAGGCGGAGCCGGTCCCCTTCATTGCTTTCTGCAATTAGGTTCAGGAGCCACTCTGGGCCGGTGTTACGGACTGACTCGATGTCCGGTATACTCCACACCTCCGCCATAGTCCGCCACAAATGCACCGCCCGAGGGCACCTGCAAAACACATGAAAAGTGTCCTCGCGCTCGAGACCACATAATGGGCATATATCAGTAACCTCCATGTGTCGACTGAATTTATTAGACCATGTGGCAAGGGAGTTAGTAGCCAAACGCCATGCAAACACACGCACCTTAGGAGGAGCAGGGCACCTCCATAATAATGCCCAGACGGCACGTCGCCCGTCCGGTGCCCTGCTCGCTGCGACTGAAGAGGGACGAAGCTTGTCCTCAAGCGCCAGCCGGTACGCGCTACGTACGGTGAAGATACCAGTACGTTCTGCACCCCATGCAAGGAAATCTACCCCCAGCCGAGGGGACGCTTTAATCTTTAGTATCTCCTGAACATCAACGGGCAAAAAGTACTGTTGAAGTAGGGTTCCGCGCCATGCACCATGCTCGTCTAGTAGCTCTGAGACTCGGCGGAGACGGCACCTTCCCTGTTGGGTAATTGGTGGCCGGCCAACAGGGTGTGGTATCCAGGAGTCCCGCCAAATTCGGACCGACTGCCCGTTACCGATGCGCCAGACTAAGCATTTCTTCAGCAATTCCAACCCATGCACAATGGCCTGCCAAGTTTGCGACGCATTGCTAGTGAAAACAGTATCTTCTAATCGTCCATTAGGGAAATACCTTGCCTTCAAGACGCGCGTACAAAGACATTCCGGGTTGACCAAAATACGCCATGCTTGCCGAGCTAACATTGCTTGGTTGAAGAGTCTGAAGTCCTTGAATCCCATACCCCCAGCCGATTTGTGCCTCAACAGCGAGTCCCAAGATTTCCAGTGGGTTTTCCTCTTGCCTCTGTACGCGCCCCACCAGTAGCTACGAATCATCCGCCCCAAATCATCGCAGGTGCTTCTAGGAAATTTAAACAAACTCATTAGAAAGGTGGGTAGGGCCTGCGCCACCGCCTTAATAAGAACCTCACGTCCTGCTTGGGACATCAATTCTCCCCACTGTATAATTCTCTTTGTCAGTTGTTGCTGAAGATTGTGTAGTTTCCCTTTTGAAAAGCGGCCACTTGGCGTTGGAAAGCCAAGATATTTTTCCTCAAAGCTCATATTCACCACGTCCAAGTTGTGCATGACCTCCTGCTTGTTAGCTTGTGAACATTTGGGGCTGAATATTATAGAGCACTTGGCAGGATTTATGAGCTGGCCCGTAGCTCTGGCATATGTACTGAGAACTTCTTTGACTTGGGCAGCCTCCTCTCCATTAGCACGAAAGAACAATAAGGTGTCATCCGCGAACAGGAGGTGTGAGATGCCTGGAGCTTGGGCGCACACCCGGAGTGGAGTGAGGCGGTTGGCTGCAATCTCCTGTTTTAGAATAGTGTCAAGACCGTCAGCAACAAAAAGGAAAAGGAAAGGTGAGAGGGGGTCTCCCTGCCGTAGTCCACGAGACGGTGCGAATGAATCCGAGAGGGCTCCATTGACTTTCACACAATACCTCACCGAGGTGACACACCTCATTATCCAATCCACCCATCAGTGAGAGAAACCCATCTGTTGCATCACTCGCTCCAAGAAAACCCAATCTACCCGATCGTAAGCCTTGGACAGGTCCAGTTTATAGGCACAAAAACTCTGCTCCGGGTCCTTCTCCTGTTTGATCGCATGAAAACACTCAAAAGCGATTAATGCATTATCTGTAATTAATCTGCCCGGTACAAAGGCGCTCTGCTCTGGGGACACCAACTCATCCAAAATAGGCCTCAACCTATTGACCAGGCATTTGGCTATCACCTTATATATGACATTACAGAGACTGATAGGCCGAAAATCAGTGAGTCGGGACGGCGAGTCAATCTTGGGGATCAAAACAATAATTGTGCTGTTTATCCCATCCGGCATGACTCCAGAGGCAAAAAATAATTTAACCGCATTAATTATGTCATCCTTCATCACCGCCCAATGCCGCTGGAAGAATCTCGCGGGGAACCCATCCGTCCCCGGCGCCTTTAGGGGCCCTATCTGGAACATTGCATTAGAAATCTCCTCATTGGTAAATTCCTTGCATAGATTATTGTTCATCTCCACGCACCTTGGGCTGTATAAGCTGTAACACATCATGTGGATCCAACATTGGGTCAGCTGTGAATAAATTATGAAAATAACATTTTACCATCTGTAGCATGGTGGCCTGATCGGTGTGCATAACACCCGCCTCATCCGCCAGCCCTCGGATTTTATTCTTTCTCGCTCGCCAAACTGCCTTCCTGTGGAACATCTTGGTGTTACGATCCCCTTCCTTTAGCCAATCAATCCGAGATCTCTGGAGCCACAACATTTCCTCCCTGTATAACAGCTCATTCATCTTGTCCATCTCCAGTCTTATTTCAGCTCGGTCTGCATTCATATTGGTTAGTTCCTCAAGCCTAGTACGTGACTTTTCTAGCTCCCGTGTAACATTGCCAAAAGTTTTATTACTCCAAGTGTGTAGATCAGCCATAATAGTAGCAAGGGCCTCCCGTACATCTCCCAGGTTCCTCTTCGTACCTTTGCTTGACCAAGAGTTTGCGATAATGGCCTCTAACACCGGCGATCTCTCCCACATCAACTCATACCGGCGGCTGCTGCGAGGCCGCCTGTCCTGTTCCAGCGAAAACTTGAGGAGCAGCGGACTATGGTCCGACGCCGGCGACACCAGGTGTTCCACCGAAGCTTGCATAAACATGTCTCTCCAGTCATTGGACGCCACCGCTCTATCCAGCCGAACTTGGACGTTCACCCGGCCACTCCGCCTATTATCATATGTGAAGGGGTGCCCTGAAAAACCAAGATCAGTGAGTCCACAAGCTTCAAGTGCATCCCGAAAATTAATCATTTGACCAGCAGGTCTCGGAGTTTCCGATTGATGCTCAAAATCCCACATAGCCTCATTGAAGTCACCAATCACCCATGGCAGAGCGCTCTGAGCATGCAGACCTTTAAGCTTATCCCACATCATGTGTCTATTTTCTACTCTCGGTTCGCCATAAACAAATGTAGCTCTCCATAATGGCTTGTCCGGGGACACACGCAAACACACGTCAATCAATCTTTCATTAGCTTCTTGCACATCGACATACATAGACTCATGCCAGAATAGTGCTAGGCCGCCACTACGACCATTACTACTGACTCCTTCAAAACCAGAAAGCCCTAACCTATTACGCAAACGATACATCTTATTTTTATTCTGCCTAGTCTCACACAAGAAAACAAGACTTGGGGAATGCGTCATAACAAGAGACGCGAGATCACGAACTGTCGAGGGATTCCCCGCCCCCCGGCAGTTCCAACTTAGCCAATTCATTGCTCCTGACGGGGCGGCGCACCCGACCCCGTCAGTTTACCGGCGGCCCCAAGGCCGGTTGCCTCCACTCCATCCATGCTGTCCGAGTCCATCTTCTCCTCATCTTGGTTCTTGCCTTTGCCACTCTGCTGAATCTTCCCTCGTTTCTGCTTGTTGCCAACGCCCCTCTTTGCATGCACCACCATAGCTCCCTGGTTGGGATTCAGGTCGTCGGACGCTTGCCCACGTGAAAATCTCTTCCCCTAGAACAGAATCAGCCTCTTGCATGTATTGATCGGATTCAGCAGATGAAAAATCCGAGGTGTCGTGAAGGTTACGCATGGCCGGAATCATATCCTTACTCCCAAGGTTGCTGCTGTGGCTCGGCTCACTCCCAGGTGGGCGTACTGAGAGTGGCAGGGGCGCAGGTATTCTACCTCCAAGGAAGACGAACTCTGGAGGTTTAGATGATGCCCGCACCGTACGGACTCTGCTGGCCTCAGCTCTCTGCCCAGCCAAGTGTACACGCATAGCTAAAACACGATCAGAAAGGTCCGTGTCCACGTTGTGTCCGTCAGAGCTGCTGTGTTCGCCAAAACCATCGTGAGCATCAACCCGTACTGGTATCTCTGGTGTTTGCTGCTGCTCTTGATTTCCCTTCCCTCTACGCCTCTCTCTTGGCTTTCCAAGAACCTCAGAAGGAGCATTACTAGCAAAGTTCAGCCCCCGTCTTGCTGCAGGCTGGGTTCCAGGTGCCACAAACGCTGATCTATTCTCAAACTTTCTGTACGGAGAGCACCTCAACCCTTCGTCATATGCTCGGGTCGGAACACCCAACCTTTTCTTCTCGCACTGGTTGCCATCGTGGCCTATGAATCCACACCAGAAGCAGTAGTGGGGCACCCTCTCGTAACGGAGTGGGTAGATAACTTGTTTCGCCGGGTCCTTGCCGATGGTAATTTTGGTCTGGAGCCGGCGGCCAAGTGGCAGGTCCACACGGATACGCAAGAACTCGCGAACCCTGCTCCCATCAGCCTTAGCATCCACCTCCATGACGGTGCCCAACAAGCCTGCAAGAAATTCGCCATACGCAATAGTCTGCTTCCCCCACGGAACGTTGTATACACGGACCCAGATCGGGACTGAATTCAGTACAGCCTCAGAAGGCTGCTCTCCTTCCTTGAACGGGCCAACAATGAGTGCGTTTCCCTTGAAAATCCAAGGTCCTCCTCTTGCTACAAAGTTGTAATCTCCCTCGGAGAAGAAAGTCACAGCATACCAATTGTTCTTAATCCTTGCAATATTGAGGCCTGTTCGTACCTTCCAGACCTCGCTGAAGTGTTCCATCATGTCGTCGACGTTTGGCCGCCCGATGCTGACGTAACGGCCGAGCAATCTCCACCGCGGCGGTGCCGCCACCGGCTCCACTGCAGGTTCCTCTTCCACAACAACATCATCATCTAGGTTCACCTCGCCGCCAATACTGACCTCCGGACCATCCAGCCCCACACTTTCCCTCTCATCCCAGTTGCTGGTGTGATCAAACTCTTCCGCCGGCTCGATCTGACCTCCGGAACCCCGCGCGGGCACCATCGCATCGCCACCGAACGACTTCGGGTGGGTAGGAGCCTCATCGGCCCCCCCTCTTTCACCCCCATCGCCAGCAGACGACATCGACGGAGAGCGCACGGTTGCTGCAGACGTAGCTTCAGGATCGAAGAGCGGGTTATTGAAAGGCGTGATCTTGCCAGGAAGATTGCGGCGGACTGGAGGACTTATGAGAGTCCCGCCCGCCACTGTTCCCTTGCCGGTCACGGCCCCAGACGGGTCCTCCTTCCTTCCGAGACGAAACGTAGACGGCTTAGACTCCCTCCGTAATCCGGAGGACGAACTACCACGTAGACTCATGGTGAGAAACGGCTTAGACTAGGGCGGAAGCAAGGGAGTCGCCCATGGCGGCGGCGGAAACCCTAGTTAGGATAACGATCCCGGCCCTAATAGGATCTTAACATTGTGAATTTGTGACGGTACCCTCTCCCACTTCTAAAAAACACAAGCGACTCGGAAAAAAGTGGATCACCCCTGCGTCGCTCCCAGGAGGGGTGACTCGAGCGGATCCCTAGCGCAACCGCCACCTCTTCCTCCTTCGATCCTACTTCCCCCGCTCCCGCGGAAGGACGCCTCCGGTCTAAGGCCGCAAGGCTGACGGCGATAGCAGGTCCTCGGATTTCTCTGGCGACGTCGACTGCCATTGTGGCCGCGAGGGCAGCACGACGTTTGGTTCGGGGGACTCGGTGCGGCTCAGCTACTCATCTCCGCGTGGTGCGGGTGCTGGCGGTTGTGCCTGTTGAGATCTCCGACCTGTTGTTGGGGGCCGGCGGATGGCGTGGTCCTTGGGTTCTTTTTGCTCTAAGATGGTGTTCTGCCGGTTGCCGATCCTCATGGATCTGGTCATTGACGAGTTCCAGAATGCTCTGCTGGAGATCTTCATTGGGTGTTTGACGTCTGTAGATTTCTGGATAGGATGGGATCCAGTCGTGTGCGCCTCGATTTCAGCCCGAGTGGTTTCAGGAGGGTGTGCCGCGAAACATCATTGTATGTTGACTGTATGGGACACGTCGGTATTTTGATTTCCATGGTGAAGAAGTGATATAGAACGTCATGGTGGATGAGGTCTAAGGCCTTGTAACGGCGGATCGAGTCTTCGTGGCAATGAGGACTTTGCTTGGTGTTTCGTGACTCGTGGCAGTGGCATTGGCAGTACAGTCAGAGTATAGAGTCTTAGCTTTCAGTGTGAAAGCCCAAGGTCTGGCCTTAATTTGTTGTCCCTGGCAGTGACCTTGCTGAAGGCATTGTTTTAAGAGCGCGGATCTTCTCCACGGTGAAAACCTAATATCTAGGATCGGGCGATGACGGTGCTTCTAGATTGTTTCCTTCTTGAAGGCGTCGCTTTTGGAGAATTGGAACTTCAAGGTTCGAGTATTTGTCTAGGTGATGGTTCGTGCTGCAGCTACAAGGAATTGATCACTGTAGCTGGATCTTTTATCTGTGTGCATCCGTAATGTCTTTACGACATTGCCTTGTTGCAGAGGCCGGGAGTAAATGTAATTGGTCGCTCCTTTACACACCCCTGGACGGCCCCCGGCGCCGAGACCCAAAGGGCCGGCCCAAAAATGGCCTCCACTCGTCTCTTTGGTTGGGGTAGCAACGGGTCTCGGGTGCGGTGGTGTCAAGGTCTTGGATGCCGGGGCGGCGGCCTTGGTGGTGGTAGCGCGGTGCTCATGGGCAGAGCCCGTGGCTTGGTGCTGCCCGGTGACCATGGCCGTGTGGGCGGCATGGTGGCAAGGGTGTGGCGTTCGGTGGCGGTGAGTGTTACTGGGGTGAAAACCTGTTCTATCCTCGGACGGACCGGCGGCGGCGTAGCACGTTACCTTCTTGAAGGCGTCGTCGCGGCTCTCACCGGTCATCGTGTCGCTCCAGGGGAAACTCTGACCCCCGGGTCAGGCGGTGGCGGCGTGATAGCGTCGTAACCTTCTTGGAGGCGCCGCCTTGGAGCTCACGGTTCGTCATATGCGGCTTCATCTCTTCACGGTGGCGTGTTCACGGTGGAGGTCCTCGATTGCTCTTGTAGTGTTAGGGGTGGTGTTGCTGCGCTAAGCGCCTATGTATCCCGCCTTGGGTGTGTGCGTGTGTTGTCGTGGGATGTGTTTGTACTTGGGCTGTGGTTGATCTGTGCTTTATATATAAAGCGGGGCGAAAGCCTTTTTCGGTAAATGTAATTGGTATCTCCGCGATATTAATATATTCTCTTTGTCGAAAAATTGCCAGTAGACACCACGGAATAATACTTCTCAACGCATGTGCTTTATTTTCCAAGCAAGAAAATGCTAGTCATGATCACAAAAGGGAATCTGACTATACATTAGAAGGATATATAGGATACCAATAATAGTATAACCACCGATAGAAGCCATAGGTGGTTACACAAACATAATCAAATTAAATTAATAAGCTACTATGTACTGAAAGGCCGGCCTACAAGCATTACTACCGCCTTATAAGTGGGAAGCAACATATTTGTTTGTCCTTCGAGGCTCCTCTGCTCATTCCGTGTGGGTCACTGGCATCATCATTCAGTCTATGATCTCTGTTCGGCGGATTTTGGTGGGTCTCTCGCGCCCCCTGCATTAAGACCCTTGTCAGAAACAGACCACAACTTTGATAAAAGAACAGGCCATTCACAACTTTGATTACTGGTTGCTGCTGAACCAACCAGTACTTAGGTAGTTTCAACTTCCATAAGCTAGACATAAATCATTATTTGCTGATCCATATTCTGGATCTCGTTTGTTTGAGGCCTAGAGATTTAAACTCAATGAATTGAAACACTGTCACAATTTCAAAATGACCCAGAAATGTTTCAGGCATACCAGTGTAGTTCATGGCCCATGTTCATCCATAGTTACCAGCAAGAACCAGGGTAAAGGAACATGGTCATTAGCCATGCGTGGCTAAGAGTATGGATCAAAAGGGAGTAGTGCTAGTCAGCTAGTAGTAACGTGGATCTGGATCCATTGCAATCATGTCCCACGTCCACAAGAACAGTACTCCCTTCGGCCACATTCTTAGCCACCCAACACCCATGACAAAGTTCCTCAACCTGGGTTCCAGCAACTATTCTCGAAACTTAACTACAAACCAGTTGGTTGTCACGGACTACCATTACAAAACACAAAGTACAAAATAGCAGCAACCAATGGTATCTAACAAAAAAATACATGAAAATACTTTTCTCTCTTTCCTTTGGACACGTGGACATATTCTTAACCCCACCACAGAGTTCATCAAACTAACACACACATTAAAAAAAAACAAATCAAATTATTTGACATTTGTTATTTTTCCTTTGAATTTGGAGGCATTCTTAGCCACCCGTGACGAAGTTCCTCAACCTGAATGTCTAGCAAGTATGCTCCAAACTGAGCTGCTAACCAATTGCTTGTCACAAACTACCATTAAGAAGACAGTATTTTAAAAAGGTTTATTTTAAATAAGAAATCAAACAACAATTTATAAAATAACATCACAGAACCGATGGTTAATGCTTTTTGAATTTGACACAATTTATACCTGCCTTGAATCCTTTGATTCTTTACTTCTCCAATAAAAATTTGGTAGTGATCTGGCCTTGAAACGAACGCTTTGATGCATTTCTTTCAATCCAGCTTCATCGTTGGCTTTTCCCTGCATAACAATTGCTCATAAGGTTTGATATAATGTACTATAATCCTTTTCGTTTTGGTCTTCTTTTGGAAACAAATACTGATTAGAAAGAATAACTATCACTAGTTATGCGAGTAAAGTTCTTACAAGATAATCATTACCGGCCTTTATAGAAATTATCATAGAAATTGTCTTATTGTGATGCTCCTTGAAAGAAATTTAATTCAAATGAGGATAACTCGAAATAACATGTGCCACTGTCTCATTCAGGCTTTATTGCTTACCATATTTTCTTTATCTATATTTGTTTCCGGATGCGTCGTTGGCGCAGTTGAACCAAACAACTTTTCTTTGACCCTTGTCACACTGACATATGGAGACCTGGATATGATGCAAGAGGGCAGTCAGATGATGGCTTTTATGGTTAATCGCATTTACCATATTTCAGAAAGAATAAGACAGACATTAGAACATCAGAGCAAAAAGCCATATGCTTTGAATTTTCATTTCTGGAATATTCAGTTCCATCTAAGGTTAAACTGTTTTGCTATGATTAGATATCAATCAACTACTATGCTGACTTTTGGCATCTGAGTGATACCTTTGTTCATGCTGCTGAGTTGTTATGGAAGCTGTTTCTGGAATGTCTTTGCAGAACCCCTAAAATAGAGCAAACCAACTTATTTGTGTTTTGTGAGACTGGAAACTGGTAACTCCATAACGCTAAATTCACACAATGCATCAGGAAATTACAAACCTTGCTTGTCCGCCTCTGTTTGTTCACCTTGGGATGAATATCTTTCACCGGCCTACTTGCAGACTCCAGCTGACTAATCCTCGAAGCAATTGTGGAGCCCAGATTTCTTGATCTGGAGGCAGGATCGCCTATTTCACATCTCCTGAAGTTCAGTGTACCCAGTATCGACCCTTTCTGAGCAACTGAAGTCTCTTCTTGCTTGTTACTGTCAGTAGCAGGAAATGGTGAGCTGTTTTCCTTTGCTGGACGCAGCGTCGACCGCCTTTTCGCTGATGAAGACGGCACTTTCTTTCCTGATGGGGGAGAACTGAATTCCGCAGGCTTCTGAAATAGCGACGACATTGGATGCCTCTTCTTCTCCACAGAATCTGCTACACCCTGGTTGACAATCGAACTCTCCTGCAAATAATTCACATGATTTTAAATACTCCTACTTGTATAACATTGACCTCACCTGCACACTATGAACAAAATTCTCGTTTGAGAGGTCACCTGCAACGGCTGCTTCTCAACGGCATCAACAGCAGCCAGGGCACATTCAGTATCCAACTGCAGCCCCTTTCTCGCTTCAGCAACCTGCACACCACGCTGCTCGTCCGTGCTATCCAAGCGGCAAGATGGAGCAGCGCCGTCCGCAACGGCCTCCAGCTCCTGAGGCGCTTCCACCGGCGGCACAGCGGCATCGACGACGGCGCCGCAATGCTCCGGAGCACCCGAATCTACGCCGCCGGTCTCCTCCTCCCCCGCGGGCTCGTCCGTCATGCACGAGGAGCCCGCCGACCAGGCCTGACCTCCGCCGCCGCCGCACGCGGAGTCCGCATAAGCATCGCGCCCCTCGTCGCCCTCCTCGTCCTCGTCAACATCGGCGCTCTTCCGCTTCCTGGCGTAGTGCTCCTCGAAGAAGGCCTTCTTCTGCGCGACGGATCCGGGGCGCGACTGCCCGGCCGCCTCCTCGAGGTAGCGGTTGTGCTCGAACGCCGACCACCGCCCCCACTCGAGCGGCTCGGCGAGGAACCGGCCGAAGGAGACCGACTCCCCCAGCGCCGACATCATCTCCGCCTTCCAGTCCTGAGACCAATCAAGCCAAAAAAAAAGCACGAAATCAGACACCCGGAAACGGCCCAGATGCGATTGGACGCGACCGAAGGAAAGGAATGCGCTGCCGCTGGTGCTTACCTGGTCGTCGCTGCGGAGGGCGTCGCGCTCCGGCGAGGAGGTCCGCTCCGGCGGCGGCGGGGAGGGGGGCTGGTCCGGCTCGGCGCCCATGGGGGTCGGTCGGATCTGGGCGGCAGGGTCGGCGGGGCTGCGCTGGAGTGGGGCTGACAGGAGTGTAATTGCCGCTGCCGCTTCTGGTGGTGGTGCGCGGATGTTGGCCGGCTCAGATTTGAATCGGGTGGGGCGGCGCCGCGGCGGTGGTGGTGGGGTAGCCCAAGTGTACGTTGGGGGGAGCTGGAGCTGGAGCTGGGGCAGAGTGTGCCGGCGGAAATGACCGTTGCGCCGAGCTTGGCGTTATCAACGAGATGTGGATCAATGTGCCGTATCTGTGGTTCTTTAGTAGGAATGTATTATTGTTTTTCTTAGGAAAACATCATGGCGACTTTATCCATTTGGATAGAAGTCACATTATTGTGTGCCTTTTCTTTTTTCGGTAAACATTATTGTTTGCGAGTGATTGCGCTAATACTGTTACAATTAATTTCATCCATCGGATCATGTCGTTGAAGGACTTAGATTGCTCGAATGGTGAGCGCTCAGGATGTTTAGCGCGTAATTAATAGCATACATAATATGCCTCTAATTAATACAAAATTAATGTCGTAGCTAATATTACCCCGTCCTAAAAAGTTTGTCTTAGATTTGTCAAGATATGAATGCATTTATAATACTAAAACGTGTCTAGATACATCAAGACAATATTTTTGGGACGCAGGGGTACTATTATTGTGTAACTAATATCTTGCCTAATATCAACGTGCATTGCATGAGTGATTACTAGCAACAAATTCCTTGGATTTACAATCCAAGATACGCGTTATTTGATTGGCTTCCCTGGGACAATGTTCGAGCTTGATGGTAGCAAAAGCACAACATAGAAATGAGCATTCTTCATAAACTATACAATTGCGACACCAATAGAGTAATCGTTGTTCTTCGTCGACGGTGGCGGAGCTAGATGGCAATCACAAAGGAGCAAAGGGCAAAACATGAATCACTGAGGGGCGAAAAGACTGTTTTCTTCTTAATCTAGTTACTTCCAATAAAAGACAAGTCTTCCCAAAGCTGGAGGACGGCGACCCCTGTTGACATGGTTGTAGCTCTGCGGTATTCATAGTGTCAACAAAATCGATGCAATCTGAGTTAACTTTTGTTGTTGTTGTGTCCCACTTGCTCTACATGGATAAGACTGCTACACAAGGCAATTGCCTCAACCATAGCTCTAGAATCGACATGAGATGCCACAATTGCTACTAGATATAGAGTTACCATGATCACCGCGAACACCTATTTCGTCAAGGATGTCGAAAGCTGTGTCAATGTTATGTTTTGCAAAGTACACTGACGCCTTCTGCCAGACACCTATGTGAATACCCATGACCTTCTTCTTTGCTATGGCGTAATTAAAACTGAGTTCATGGACTGCCTGTGCCGACTTCGCCTTCATGTTGTTACTCCCACCACCTGTACTAGGAAGTCGCTTCGAGCAGCTCCTCCCATTCAATCTACGATGGAATCGAGACCGAGGCCAACCTTATATGCAAGAGCAATTGAAGTAGAGGACAATTTTCTCGGTGGACCAATAGCTTCAGAGATTGTCGCTCCCAAGCCTAGGTGCCCCAGATTTCTCTAATTGGGTCACAAGAGCAGAGCGTGATCGATGCTTTCACATTGAACAAAGCAAATCAGACATTGGCCACTTGTGATAACGCGCCTGTTCACCAAGACTCCCTTCCATGGGAGAGCTCCTTTCATCACTCTCCAAAGCATTTTTCTTATATTAGAAGCACATGAAGCGATCAAAATTTCTTTGACAAAATTTCTCTAGAAGAGAAAACAAAAGCAGAAGTTCTTTCATGTTTACCCATGCTGAAAATTTCATTCATAATGATAGGCTGATGGAACCAAGTAGGGACCGGATTTTGTATGGCCACATGATATAAAATCCTCCATCATTCCTATTGCCAATGCTATGTTGATGATATGTAGGGCATCAAATGGCCATAAGATGTCAGACACAAGTTGTTTATCCCAAATGTTGGTCTCTTCATTGATCAACTCACTCACATTGGTTATTACAAGTAGTCATCAACATGTGAGTTGACACGGGCTAGAAATTAAAAAGAAACATAGTATTTGTACTACATATGATGTTATAGGAATGGATAATAGAAAATAATGATCATCATAGTTGAGTGGTTTTTCCATAGCTACGACCGAGGTGTCGCAGAAATGATTCCGACAATAGAGAGTGGGGTAAGGATGAAGCTGGATCTGGCTAGGCACAAGTGTGACACAAGAAGATTTACGAGTTTGGGCCCCTCTCAAAAAAGGTAACAATCCTATGTCTCGAGCTCTAGGAGCTTGTTTTCTCCGTGTCTCTTGTTGATTACAATGGATGCGAACCCTTGTCCATGAGCTAAAGGGTGGCTTATATAGTGTGACGGCCCCTTCAACTGGTGCCGTTACAAGAGAATTGAGGGGTTGTATTAGTTAAACACACTACAACTAGTAACTAAAAGTAAAGTAGTACCATATGCTCTACTTATAGTTGCGATGCTTTGGACCCTTTCTCTGTCTCTTCATCTTCTTGAGCCCGAGTAGTTGGTGGAATTGTTTGTTCGAATGAGTGTCTACACTGATGTCTATCCGAGTGATTGCTTTGGGGATCAACATTAATTTTCCTATGCCTTAGGCAGTGACCCCTTGAACAGTAATATATTAGACCTTGACGGGCCTACTGATGACCCACAAGTATAGAGGATATATCGTAGTCCTTTCGATAAGTAAGAGTGTCGAACCCAACGAAGAGAAGAAGGAAATGACAAGCGGGTTTCGGTAATGTATTCTCCGCAAGCACTGAAATTGTCGGTAACAGATAGTTTTATGATAAGGTAATTCGTAATGGGTAACAAGTAACAAAAGTAAATAAGGTGCAGCAAGGTGGCCCAATCCTTTTTGTAGCAAAGGACAAGCCTGGACAAACCCTTATATAAAGGAAAACGCTCCCGAGGACACATGAGAATTATCGTCAAGCTAGTTTTCATCATGCTCATATGATTCACATTCGTTACTTTGATAATTTGATATGTGGGTGGACTGGTGCTTGGGTACTGCCCTTCCTTGGATAAGCATCCCACTTATGATTAACCCCTCTCGCAAGCATCCGCAAATACGAAAGAAGAATTAAGGTAAACCTAACCATAGCATGAAAAGTGTGGATTCAAATCAGTCCCTTACGAAGCAACGCATAAACTAGGGTTTAAGCTTCTGTCACTCTAGCAACCCACCATCTACTTATTACTTCCCAATGCCTTCCCCTAGGCCCAAATAATGGTGAAGTGTCTTGTAGTCGACGTTCACATAACACCACTAGAGGAAAGACAACATACATCTCATCAAAATATCAAATGAATACCAAATTCACACGACTACTTATAACAAGACTTCTCCCATGTCCTCAGGAACAAACGTAACTACTCACAAATCATATTCATGTTCATAATCAGATGGGTAATAATATGCATAAAGGATCTGAACATATGATCTTCCACGGAATAAACCAACTAGCATCAACTACAAGGAGTAATCAACACTACTAGGAACCCACAGGTACCAATCTGAGGTTTTGAGACAAAGATCGGATACAAGAGATGAACTAGGGTTTGAGAGGAGGTGGTGTTGGTGAAGATGTTGATGGAGATTGACCCCCTCCCGATGAGAGGATTGATTATGATGACGATGGTGACGATTTCCCCCTCCCGGAGGGATGTTTCCCCGGCAGAACAGCTCCGCCGGAGCCCTAGATTGGTTTTTCCCAGGTTCCGCCTCGAGACGGTGGCGCTTCCTTCCGAAAGCTTCCTTCTGATTTTTTCCAAGGCAAAAGACACCATATACTAGAAGATGGGCATCGGGGGGCTGCCAGGTGGCCCACAAGGCAGGGGGCGCGCCCTCCACCCTCGTGGACGGTGGGTGGCCCCCCTCTGGTGCTTTCTTCGTCCAATATTTTTAATATATTTCAAAACTGACTTTCGTGGAGTTTCAGGACTTTTGGAGTTGTACAGAATAGGTCTCTAATATTTGCTCCTTTTCCAGCCCAGAATTCCAGCTGCCGACATTCTCCCTCTTCATGTAAACCTTGTAAAATAAGAGAGAAAAGGCATAAGTATCGTGACATAATGTGTAGTAACAGCCCATAATGCAATAAATATCGATATAAAAGCATGATGCAAAATGGACGTATCAACTTCCCCAAGCTTAGACCTCGCTTGTCCTCAAGCGGAAGCCGATATCGAAAAATATGTCCACATGTTCAGAGATAGAGGTGTCGATAAAATAAAATACGGACATGAGGGCATCATGATCATTCTTAAAACAACAGCATATATATTGTCATATGATTTCTTATGCTAAAGTAACAATCTATTCACAATGTCAAGTATGAATCAAAAACTTCATTGAAAACTAACAAACTATAATCTCAGTCATTGAAGCAATTGCAATTTGTCATAACATTGGAAAGAGTCAAAATAAGATCTTTTCAGCAAGTCCACATACTCAACTATCATTTAGTCTTTCACAATTGCTAACACTCACACAATACTTATGGGTATGAAGTTTTAATCGGACACAGAGAAAGATAGGGGCTTATAGTTTTGCCTCCCAACCTTTTACCTCAACGGTAACGTCAACAATAATGCTTTATGAAAACCCACATCCAATTGGATATATATATATATATCAAGATCTTTCCAACACATAGTGCTTGCCAAAGGATATAGTGTAAAAAGGAAAGGTGAAGATCACCATGAATCTTGTATAAGGTATAAGATAAAAATAAAAGATAGGCCCTTCGTAGAGGGAAGCAGAGGTTGTCATGTGCTTTTATGGTTGGATGCACAAAAACTTAATGCAAAAAAACGTCACTTTATATAGCCACTTGTGATAGGGACCTTTATTATGCAGTCCGTCGCTTTTATTTCTTCCATATCACAAGATCGTATAAAGCTTATTTTCTCTACACTAATAGATCATACATATTTAAAGAGCAATTATTATTACTTGTAGCAATGACAACTTGCTTGAAGGATCTTACTCAATCCATAGGTAGATATGGTGCTCTCATGGCAAAACTGGGTTTAAGGATGTTTGGAAGCACAAGTAGTATCTCTACTTGGTGCAAAGAATTTGGCTAGCATGAGGGGGAAAGGCAAGCTCAACATGTTGGATGATCCATGACAATATACTTTATTTCGGATATAAGAAAACATAACACATACGTTGTCTTCCTTGTCCAACATCAACTTTTTAGCATGTCATATTTTAATGAGTGCTCACAATCATAGAAGATGTCCAAGATAGTATATTTATATGTGAAAACCTCTCTTTCTTTATTACTTCCTATTAATTGCAACGATGACCAAAACTATGTTTGTCAACTCTCAACAACTTTTATTCATCATACTCTTTATATGTGAAGTCATTACTCTTCATAAGATCAATATGATCTTTTTATTTCTTTTTATTCTTTCTTTTATTCCCTCAAGATCATAGCAAGATAACTAAGCCCTCGACTCAAGACTAATCTTTATTATATATAGCTCACGGACTCGATTACATAGAGGAATCATAAAGAAAAACTCAAAACTAGATCATACTAAAACTTTATTCTACTAGATCAAGATATAACCAAAAGAATCGAACTAAGAAAAATGGTAAAGATAGAAGTGCGATGGTGATACGATACCGAGGCACCTCCCCCCCAAGCTTGGCAGTTGCCAAGGGGAGTGCCCATACCCATGTGATTATGTCTCTTTCTTCGCAGGTGGTGATGATGGAGTTGTTGATGATGTAGTGTCACACATCGAGTGTAGGAGATCCTCCAATTTGCGGATAATGCACTTGAGTGCGGTGATATGCTCCTTCAACAAAATATTTTCACGTGTGAGATACTTGTTTTGTATGCGAGCTAACTCAATAATCTTGAAAGCTTCAACCTCAGTTGGGGTGAGATGATTGTAGTGAGGTTGAGAGAAGCCTTCTTCTTCTACTATTGGTACTTGCTCCTTTGCGGCCTCCTTGATCTTGTCACCTTCCTTGATTTCCCCAATTTCTTCTCGCTTCATCTCTATCTTCATTAGCCAAGCATCGTCGCCCACATCGTTGGAGGAGGGAGACGACATATTGCTCTAATCTGTGACAGAAACAACTCAAAACAAAAACAGAGGAATTTTTCGTGGTACGGTGAAAGCACAAGTGCTCCCTAGGTGATTTTGGTAATTAATGTCAACATATCTCTTGTTGGACTAACACTTTTACCTAGTATGTTTCAGATGAGTTCAACAATGAAGTGGCATGGACTAGAGGATGTGGAACCCCTTCAAGATGCTAAGGACAAAAGGATTGGCTCAAGCTCAAAGCTCAAGACTCTAACATTTTGTATTTTTAGTGATCCAAGATCACATTGAGTCTATAGGAAAAGCCAATACTATCAAGAGGGGATGAGGTGTTGCTTAATGGCTTGCTTTCTCAAAGTGCTTAGTGATATGCTCAAAAGCCCTCAACTACCTTCTCACAGCCACATATGACCTAAACCAAAAGTCAAACTCGGCCCCACCGATCCTTCCTATCCGGCGCCACCGAGTTCAGATGTCATAGCCACTGCCACAAACCCTAGGCAAATCGGTCTCACCGAGATGGGATTGCAATCTCTCTGTATGTATCTATTACCAAAATTGGTCTCACCGAGTTTGCGTAATCGGTCCTACCGAGATTGCAATGTAAACTATCTGTCTCCTTTTCGTAACATTTCGGTCTCACCAAGATGAGCGAATCGGTCCCACCGAGTTTACCTGACCAACTCTCTGGTTAGCTTATTACCAAAATCGGTCTCACCGAGTTTGTGTAATCAGTCACACCGAGATTACGTTATGCCCTAACCCTAATCATATAGGTCCTACCGAGTTGCATGTCGGTCCCACCAAAAATCCTAACGGTCACTAGATTTGCTGAATCGGTCCGACCGAGTTTCTCAATTTCGTCCCACTGAGATTGGCAAGTTGTGTGTAACGGTTAGATTTTGTGTGGAGGCTATATATACCCCTCCACCTCCTCTTCATTCGTGGAGAGAGCCATCAGAACGAACCTACACTTCCAGCATACATTTTCTGAGAGAGAACCACCTACACTTGTGTCGAGGCCAAGATATTCCATTCCCACCATATGAATCTTGATCTCTAGCCTTCCCCAAGTTGCTTTCCACTCAAATCTTCTTTCCACCAAATCCAAATCCTGTGAGAGAGAGTTGAGTGTTGGGGAGACTATCATTTGAAGCACAAGAGCAAGGAGTTCATCATCAACACACCATTTGTTACTTCTTGGAGAGTGGTGTCTCCTAGATTGGCTAGGTGTCACTTGGGAGCCTCCGACAAGATTGTGGAGTTGAACCAAGGAGTTTGTAAGGGCAAGGAGATCGCCTACTTCGTGAAGATCTACCGCTAGTGAGGCAAGTCCTTCGTGGACGACGGCCATGCTGGGATAGACAAGGTTGCTTCTTCGTGGACCCTTCGTGGGTGGAGCCCTCCGTGGACTCACGCAGCCGTTACCCTTCGTGGGTTGAAGTCTCCATCAACGTGGATGTACGATAGCACCACCTATCGGAACCACGTCTCAAAAATCTCCGTGTCTCCAATTGCGTTTGCACACTCCAATCCCATCCCTTTACATTCTTGCAAGTTGCATGCTTTACTTTCCGCTGCCCATATACTCTTTGCATGCTTGCTTGATATGTATTGTGATTGTTAAACTTGTGCAAAACTCCACTTAAACTTAAAGAAGTTAAAAACTGAAACTTTTGGTACTTAGTGTCTAATCACCCCCCTCTAGACACCTCTTCTCGATCCTTTCAATTGGTATCAGAGCATTGGTCTCCATTGCTTTGGTTTAAACACCATTGGAGGAAGATGGATGAGTCTACTATTGGGAGTCTTAGACATAGAGTGCCTATACTTGATGGAGAGCATTTTCATGAGTGAAAAAATGAGTTGCTTGTGATTTTCAATTAATATCATTTGAACAAGTACATTGCTAGCCCTTGTGCACCTCATGTTGATCCTATGCATCCTACCCTTGATGAGTTAATTGACATGATTCGCGGTCTTAGAACTGTTGAACTTATCACTAGAGGCTTGCCTAGAAACTTGATTGGATGTTTGCCTACTCTTAAGTGTGCCTACACATTATGGAAATTTCTTGAAGAACGTTTTCCAAATTATTCCTTGAAAAATCTAGATGAAATTCTCCATAAGTCTACTGCCTTGAGTAATGTGAATTCCAATGATCCTATGTTTGGTGATTGTCTATTTGAGCTTACAAACCTTATGCGTGCCAAAGGAGATGTTGGAATCATTAGTGATATTATTTCTGAAGCTATTAAAATTCATAAAGAAGATCATTGTCAAACTCACTCTAACGAATTACCCTCTCTAGGATTTGATCCACCACATGACGAGGTTGAACATGGATACGATGATGAGGATGATGATAGTGACCTTGATCTTGATGATGCAATGAGACACTTTGGTCTTATGGCAAATCTTCGGGGATATATGGCAGGAGGAAAGGAATGGGTTCTTGATAGTGGATGTACCGATCACATGACCGGAGATAAAGATATGTTTCGTGAGCTTGTTGAAAATGACGGTCCTCGAAAGTATGTCACTCTCGGTGACAACTCAAAGGGTAAGGTGGTTGGCCTCGGTAAGGTGGCCATATCACATGATTGCTCCATACAAAATGTCATGCTTGTTGAATCTCTTGGATACAATTTACTTTCAGTATCTAGACTTGATGATTTCGGTTTCAATGTCCTATTCACTGAAGTAGATTGCCAACTGTTTCATAGAGACAATCATAAAATGGTCTTTACCGGTGTACGTAGAGGTGATCTATACATTGTTGATTTCACTAAAAAGGCTCAACCTAGAACTTTCTTCATCGCTAAATCCTCTAAAGGGTGGTTATGACATAGACGATTAGGTCATGTTGGTATGCGAAACCTTGACAAGCTTATTAAAGGAAATCATATCCTTGGTGTTAACGATGTCATATTTGATAAGGATAGACTTTGCAGCGCTTGTCAGGCAGGTAAACAGGTTGCAGGGAGGCATCCCGTGAAGAACATCATGACCACAAGGAGGCCACTCGAGCTACTTCACATGGATCTTTTTGGTCCCAACGCTTACAAAAGTCTCGGTGGAAATTCTTTTGGTCTAGTTATAGTTGATGACTTTTCAAGATTTATGTGAGTGTTCTTTCTCGATGATAAATCGCAGGTCCAAAAGATCTTCAAAAACTTCGCTAGAAAGGCCCAGAATCAATTTGAAGTGAAGATCAAGAAGGTTCGCAGCGACAATGGAACGGAGTTCAAGAACGCAAATGTGGATACCTTTCTTGACGAAGAAGGTATTTCACATGAGTTCTCGGCTATGTACACACCTCAAAAAAATGGAGTTGTTGAGAGGAAGAACAGGACGCTCATCGAAATAGCGAGAACAATGCTTGATGAGTACAAGACGCCGAAGCACTTTTGGGCGGAAGCGGTAGAGACAGCTTGTCATGCAACAAATCGCTTGTATCTTCACAAGCTACTCGGCAAGACGGCATACGAGCTCCTCACCGGTAACAAACCCCAAGTTGGATACTTTCGAGTATTCGGCTCAAAGTGCTACATTCTTGATAAGCATCATCGTTCTAAATTTGCTCCTAAGTCTCATGAAGGTTTCCTACTTGGTTATGGCTCAAACTCTCACACATACCGTGTCTATAACAATTTCACCCGAAAGGTTGAAGAAACGGTAGATGTGAAGTTTGATGAATCTAACGGCTCGCAAGTAGAGCAATTGCCAATTGATGTAGGAGACAAAGACCCCTCGGAAGCAATCAAAGACTTGTCTATTGGCAAGATTCGTCCAACGGAGGTGAAGGAGAGTACCTCATCCGTCCAAGTGGAAGCTTCTACCTCATGACAAGGTGAACCAAGAGTTGATACGGAAGCATCCACAAGTGGGACACACCAAGATGAAGAAAATGAGGAAGTGCACCAAGATGAACGTCAACAACCTCCTTCTCCACCATGACAAGAGAACGACAACGTCAACAATGAAGAAGAACAAGATGAAGAAGATGTTCAACCAAGATCCAAGAAAAATCTTTCACGAGTTCGAGCAAGAATTGCTAAAGACCATACCATCGAGCAAATCTACAATGATATCCAAACCGGGAGAATCACTCGCTCTAAAACTCGTTTAGCTAACTTTTGTGAACACTATTCATTCATCTCTACCATTGAACCTATGAAGGTTGAAGAAGCTTTGGAAGATCTGGATTGGATAAACGCTATGCATGAAGAGCTACACAAACTTTGAGAGAAATCAAGTTTGGACATTAGTTGAGAAGCCCGACAATGACCACAACATCATCGGTACCAAATGGGTGTTTCACAACAAGCAAGATGAAGATGGACAAGTAGTTCGCAACAAAGCACGTCTCGTCACCCAAGGCTACACACAAGTCGAAGGTATGGACTATGGTGAGACTTATGCTCCCGTTGCTAGACTTGAGTCCATTCGCATCTTACTTGCCTATGCTAATCACCATGATATCACCTTGTACCAAATGGACATTAAAAGTGCTTTTCTAAATGGTGAAATAGAGGAGGAAGTTTATGTTAAGCAACCTCCCGGCTTTGTTAATCCTAAGAAACCTGATCATGTTTACAAACTTCACAAAGCTCTTTATGGTCTTAAACAAGCTCCTAGAGCGTGGTATAAATGCTTGACCAAGTTCCTTATTGAAAAAGGCTTTGAAATTGGAAAAATAGATTCTACTCTTTTTACTAAAAGGGTCAATGGAGAACTATTTGTGTGCCAAATCTATGTTGATGATATTATATTTGGTTCTACTAACCCTCATTTTAGTGAAAAGTTTGCAAAGCTAATGTTGGAGAAGTTTGAGATGTCTATGATGAGTGAACTCAAATTCTTTCTTGGTTTGCAAATCAAGCAAACTAAGGAAGGTACCTTTGTCTCTCAAACGAAGTACACCAAGGACTTATTCAAGAAGTTCAATATGAAGAACGCAAAGGTATGACTACACCCATGCCTACTAGTGGACATCTTGATTTGACCAAAGATGGTGAACCGGTCGATCAAAAGGTTTATCGCTCTATGATTGGTTCATTGTTATATCTATGTGCTTCGCGTCCCGATATTATGCTAAGTGTGTGCATGTGCGCACGATATCAAGCTGCTCCTAAAGAATGTCATCTTAAGGCCGTGAAAAGGATAGTGAGATACTCAATCCATACACCAAATTTTGGCATTTGGTATCCAAAGAGGGCCTCTTTCGATCTTGTTGGCTACTCCGACTCGGACTATGCCAGTGACAAGGTTGATAGAAAGTCCACTTCAGGTACTCGTCAATTTCTTGGTAGATCTCTTATATCTTGATCTTCCAAGAAACAAAACTCGGTATCCTTATCCACCGCCGAAGCGGAATACATTGCCGCTGGTTCATGTTGTGCTCAATTACTTTGGATGACCCAAACTCTTAAAGATTATGGGATATATGTGAAACATGTTCCATTACTTTGTGACAATGAAAGTTCTATCAAGATTTCTCACAATCCCGTGCAACACTCTCGAACTAAGCATATTGAAGTTCGTCATCATTTCATTCGAGATCATGTTGCCAAAGGGGACATTAATCTTAAGCATGTTTGCACCGAAAAGCAATTAGCGGACATATTCACTAAACCACTTGATGAGAAAGTGTTTTGCAGGTTAAGAGGTGAATTGAACATCATTGATGCTTCAAACTTGGAGTAGGAACTCCATCGGATACATGCAAGACATGAGTCGATGACTAATCCTTGATATTTCTCTTATGATGACTATATTATGTCTCGGATACATTTGCATCTTGCATGTTATCTAACCCTTGTAGGTACTTGGATGAATCTAAATCTAAGAGATTGCAACTCACTCACATCTTGAGCGGTCTCTACATCACCAAGTCTCTACATAATGGTGGTTGAAGACAAGGAAGCACGAAACCATTCAAACATATCCTTTGACAAATTTATTATTGAAATTCATGATTGTCATGTTGGATACACAAGTGCTCTTCCTTGCAAAAACTAACCCATGTAGGTAGATGAACTCAAATTCCAAGTGGTGCTCCCAACTCACACAACCTTGAGCAACCCACACAAGTTCAACTACATGATCACGATCAACACCACCACCCAAGGTATGTTATTCCATCTTAGAGAAGCTTTACTCCAAGTCATGAGTCAAAGCAATTCGACAAGATGTGAATACATCAAGATGCTTAAACGAAAAATGGTAACCCCATTTTGAGCTTAAACGATGAGTATGACCTATGATCAAGTGATCTCACTTGACTCCTAAGTCAATATACTCTAACATAGGTGACTTTGTCGCCGACCAATTCTAGATGAAGTTCTCTTGTGTTCTTTTCTGTGCTCTTGCATTTGTCTCATGCATATTTGTTTCCCCTTTCAAAAAAAAACTTCATCTAGATTTCTTTTCTTTTCTGTTTGTTCTGCATTCCCTGGATCCAATTCATAGCAAATCTTTCAGTTAATTCCTTGCAAATCCTTGTGAGATCTTACTTGTATAGTGAGCTGAGGTGACAAGTGTTTTCTCTGCGATGAACTCGATGACACCGGTCTGATGCCTTCGGTCCAACCGAATCCTTTCGGTACAACTGAAACAAACAACTCGGTGCCACCGATTTCATTACAGGAAAGACAACTTGCCACTTGTTTCTGCATTCCTTTTAGATCCAGCTCCACTCAATGAATCTTGTCCTCGACCAGCATCACATTCAACTTACTGCTTTGTTTTGTGACTCAAGGACCAAACCCATCATGACAAAAATCCAAAAGAACCCTTCTTGGAAATTGATGTCAAAGGGGGAGAGAGTGATCACATCAAAGCTTAATCATATCTATAGGGGGAGAGAATACTCAAGGGGAGAAAGAGTAATCATCAAGGACCCCAGATGCTTGGTGTTCAAGAGGAGAGAAGTCACATGTCTTCAAGAGGGAAAGACATGTTCATATATGCTTGTTTCATATGTGCTTGTTTGCATTATTAGCTATGTTTATTTTCTTTGAGCTCTGTTTTTGCTCTGATTTTCTGTTCCCTATCTTCTCCCAGTATCCCATGCTAGATTCAGGGGGAGCAAGACATCTAAGGGAAGGAAATCCTTGAATTCATTGCACATCTTTACCTTTGGGGACATGTCTATATTCAATGTGGTACTCGGTACTCACTCTCTACATGTCATCCTAGTCTTGGTACTCTTGTGGTTTCTCTTGTTTGCTCTGGTCAGTAGGTCTATCTGTGTTATCTAACCTTGTTTACGCAGGTTCATTCCATCCTAAGCCAACTCAAGACCACAAGGTAAGTATATGCATCACAATCATGTGTATGAGAAATTCTTGTTGATGTACATACTGTTTGCAAGAAGGACTCATGAGCATGAAGGTACATTTCCCATATTCACATCTTTTGCTCTGATGCATATAGCCAAGATACATGTAACACATTGCTTACTCTGTCATGTTTATGCATTCACATGCTCCTACATTCCACATGCACATGATTGCATACATGTAGGGGGAGCCTATGCATGTTACATGTCTTTCCAAAGCTTTACTTGTTATTCTCTCTATATTTATTTAAAGCTTTGATGTATGTTGTCATCAATTACCAAAAAGGGGGAGATTGAAAGCACAAGTGCTCCCTGGGTGATTTTGGTAATCAATGTCAACATATCTCTTGTTGGACTAACACTTTTACCTAGTATGTTTCAGATGAGTTCAACAATGAAGTGGCATGGACTAGAGGATGTGGAACCCCTTCAAGATGCTAAGGACAAAAGGATTGGCTCAAGCTCAAAGCTCAAGACTCTACATTTTGTATTTTTAGTGATCCAAGATCACATTGAGTCCATAGGAAAAGCCAATACTATCAAGAGGGGATGAGGTGTTGCTTGCTCAAAGTGCTTAGTGATATGCTCAAAAGCCCTCAACTACCTTCTCACATCCACATATGACCTAAACCAAAAGTCAAACTCGGCCCCACCGATCCTTCCTATCCGGCGCCACCGAGTTCAGATGTCATAGCCACTGCCACAAACCCTAGGCAAATCGGTCTCACCGAGATGGGATTGCAATCTCTCTGTATGTATCTATTACCAAAATTGGTCTCACCGAGTTTGCGTAATCGGTCCTACCGAGATTGCAATGTAAACTATCTGTCTCCTTTTCGTAACATTTCGGTCTCACAAAGATGAGAGAATCGGTCCCACTGAGTTTACCTGACCAACTCTCTGGTTAGCTTATTACCAAAATCGGTCTCACCGAGTTTGTGTAATCGGTCACACCGAGATTACGTTATGCCCTAACCCTAATCATATCGGTCCTACCGAGTTGCATGTCGGTCCCATCGAAAATCCTAACGATCACTAGATTTGCTGAATCGGTCCGATCGAGTTTCTAAATTCAGGCCCACCGAGATTGGCAAGTTGTGTGTAACGGTTAGATTTTGTGTGGAGGCTATATATACCCCTCCACCTGTCGGTATCAAAACCGGCAGATCTCGGGTAGGGGGTCCCGATCTGTGCGTCTAAGGCTAATGGTAACAGGAGGCAAGGGACACGATGTTTTACTCAGGTTCGGGCCCTCTCGATGGAGGTAAAACCCTACTTCCTGCTTGATTGATATTGATGATATGGGTATTACAAGAGTTGATCTACCACGAGATCGTAGAGGCTAAACCCTAGAAGCTAGCCTATGATGATTATGATTCTGTCTGTAAGGACTAAACTCTCTGGTTTATATAGACACCGTAGAGGGCTAGGGTTTACATGAAGTCGGTTACAAAGAAGGAAATATAATATCCGGATCGCCAAGCTTGTTTTCCACGCAAAGGAGAGTCCCATCTGGACATGGGACGAAGTCTTGAGTCTTGTATCTTCATGGTCCAACAGTCTGGCCAAAGTATATAGTCCGGTTGTCCGGATACCCCCTAATCCAGGACTCCCTCAGTAGCCCCTGAACCAGGCTTCAAAGACGATGAGTCTGGCGCGCAGTTTGTCTTTGGCATTGCAAGGCGGGTTCCATCTGCGAATACTCCAAAGTACCTGTTGTAACGAACAGTATCCGGCTTCCCATCAATGTTGTACTCCTCGGCTTCTGTGCTTCAATAATGACCATATCCACGTGTCGAGCTAATACGAGGAGCCGGGGCATTTTTGCATTTGCCACCCCGGTCCTGCAAGCAAACCGTCTATTTGAAGGGATGGGGATTCTCAGATCCAAGCTTCACCTTCTTCCCTTGAGCAAGCATCCAATAGAGCGTGCCAAGAAAAAATTATTCCAGCAAGGCCAATCATCGCAGCTCCTCCTCTCGCTCCCGTAGCTAGCTCTAGTCCAGGTGATTGGGAAGAATGTTCTGTTCCTCAAAACCGCTTAATAGAGCTGCAGACCCAAGGGTTTCTTCCACCGGCGTTCATGGTCCCCGTCCGAGCCGGACTGGCCACCTATAATGGCGGGGAACAAGCGGAGAGATCTCCTAATCCTTCCCCGGGGGAGCGAATTTGCCTCATCCCGCATCTGTTGAGAGGCGTCGGGTTTCCAATCCACCCATTCCTTCGCGGGCTCCTGGAGTTCTACAGCCTCCACTTGCACACCTTCACCCCTACCTCCGTGCTGCACATAGCAGGATACGTTGCCCTTTGCGAACTATTTCTGGGCTGCGAGGCTCATTTTGGGTTATGGAAGAAGTTGTTCTGCCTCGTCCCTCGCAACCAGGGGGAATCCATATGTCAAGTGGGCGGAGCCGAAGTATGGCGCGTCGCCGAGACCGGATACCTATCCGGTACACCCAAGAAGGCACCAGAGAACTTGCCCTCGGTGTGGTTTTATGTTGATGACGTTCCCCTTCCGGATCCAGTCTGGACAGGTCTCCCTGAGTTCAGTAATGCTCCACCGAAGGCACGCCAAAGTTGGCACCCTCAGGCCCCCCAAGAGGAGGATACCAGAGAAATACACTTCCTGATGAGCAGGATAAAGATACTGGCCAAATCAGGGCTGGCAATAGTCGAGGTTATGGCAATATGCATAATGCGGGGAGTGCAGCCGCTTCAATATCGGGGGAAGCCGATGTGGCACTACAACGGGGAAGATGATGCCACCTGCTGTGGTCGTAAGGGTCCAGACTCCGCCACTGCTCTGGCGAGGATATTGTCCGATTTGTATAAAGGAGAAGAAGAAGAATTCCTTCATATTAAACCGCGGGATGGGTTTTCTATGTACAACCCCCCAAGCTGGGTAAGTCGTCGCTCTTTCCCCCACTTCATTCTGGCGTCCTTTGTCACGATTATTTACTTCGATATTTCTGAGCAGGAACTGAGGAGGGCCGTAGAAGGATTCTCCAGCCCCTCCCCGCAGCCAGAGGACCCCGGAAGGGCCTTCGATCCAGGACTCAAAGAAGATCCGGATATTACTGTGGAGCTCGTCAATGGGACATTTTATCAGGCGAGCTGCGATGGCGCCTTAGTGGCTATTGTTGCCGACTATCCCGGACTGCTACTTGCATCGCGTGTAAGCCAAGCCAAAAAACCCTATCATCTGAAGAGGACTCCTTTTTGATGCCATGCCTTATACCTGAAGTGTCGTATTTTTGTAGAGACGACACTCAGAACGCGGCGCCGAGCCCCTAGGGGCTCGTCGGCAAAGGGCGTCCGGATCGGGCAGGCTTAAGAGGAAGGCGGTTAGGGCCGAAACGCCGCTACAGAGGTATGGTAAAAACCCGCTCTATGATTATTGTGTTTGAAATGTGACAACGCCCTTTGTGTCCTTGCAGAAAGAGGAGTAGCTGGACTATATCCAGAGATCCTGCCAATCACGCTTCCACCAGCCGGATTCCAAGACCGGCTTGGAGAAAGGAAGCGGACGTGGGGCCGATGCCGAATTGTCCTCCGATAGAGGATGCGGATATGCTCTCCGCCACGAATTCCGAAGTAGAGAGTTCCATGAATCACCGGCGCCAACGGGCCGTACTTCGCAACAACATCTTTTCCGAAGAGGCATTTAATGCTTTCAATTCGGGAGACGCATACATCCGAGCTGCTCAAGGCGGGCTTGCCTGGGCGACGGACCAGTATGCCAAAGATATACGGGTAAGAAAATTTGATAAGCATGTATAGCAGTAGCCCCTGAGACTTGGAACGGTTGGAACAACTATTTTAAGGATCAATTTATGCACATGTCCTTGTAGATAAGAATGCCCAATTGTCTGGAGAGCTGGAGGAGTGCAAGACCCAGCTGAGGGCCACGGTTGCCAAGCTAGAGGAATCCTAGAAGGCCTCATCTGGTAACATTTGTCTCAATTGTATGGAAATGTACCAGTTATTAAGTGGCTTTGTATGATAATTCTAATAGAAAATTCTGCAGACAATCTCGGGGTGAATCCGGAGGTCGTAAGAGGTAACGAGTCACATCTCCAAAGGCAGCTAAAAGCTAGCGAGCGTGTTCTTACGCAAGTTAGGCAGGAGAAGAACAATCTGCAAGATGCCTTGTCTGGCTGAGTGTCGACTTAGGAGATGTTCGCGCTCAGTTGGCGGACTCCGTGAAGGAGATCAGAAGGCTTCGTCGCGGCATTTATGGTAAGTGCCTAGACGAACTGTAGTACAGCTCGGCGATGAAGCATATTGAAAGAATTTTTATCTGTAGGTATGTTGACGGGCCGCCCTGAAGAGGAGATGCCCGCGTCTGCAGGCGATTTGCTGCAAGACCTCTCACAGCTGCACGAGCGAGCTTGGCAGGTGATGCAGGGTATTGCCCAGGCCTTGTGGCCATCAAGCTTCCTACCAAAAGGCATGAGGGAGCTCGTGGATATGCTCCAAGGAGCACGGCGGCGCTTCCGATTGTGGAAGATGTCAGCCTGCCGACAAGGTGCAAGAGAAGCCTGGGCTATGGTGAAGACGCGGTACACCAAGCTTGACCCGAACCATATGGCCGAAGTCGGACCGGTGAGGCCAGATGTGCAAGAAATTCCCGTGAGTCTGGTGTATGACCAGGTAGCATTAGCCGCAAAGTATTCCCAACAGGATTGTAAGCTAGATAGCCTGTTGGATGGTATAGAGGAAGAATATAGTCAGTCCAAGTGACTATGTAATTCAATGGACATATGTAGTCCCTAGCTGGATTAAAATCATTTGTCATGGCGGACCTTTTCGCTTCAGCCCCCGGATCCGACAGTCCGGGGTGTATCTGAATACCCGCTCAGTTATACAGTACCGGGGTATGCATGGAAACCAGACGTAGGGGTCATAAGTGCTTGAACAGACAAGTAACCAACTAGTTATGTTATATTACATGGATAGTAAGAAACATCTTCCAGGGAGAATAGTTCGGTTAGGGGTTCCTCTCCCTGGGTACGCATGCATCGATGTACATGTCCGGATTGCGAACAGAGACGTAGGATACAAAAACTTCTGGGGGTTCATATTTTAATAATTGAAAAATATCTTTTGTTCACCGACCGAATATTCCCTTAAGAACGCTAGCTTTCGGCTTCACCCAGTCTGAGGTACACATCCGGCTGAACCGGCAGTAACAATCGCAGAGGTGCTCCCCTTATGCCCTAGCCGAATTAACGGGAACGTAGGGCATAAACACAAGAGCCAGGCAACCCAGCATGGCCACATCTTAAGTCATATCGATGCATATAATGGTGAAGAAAAGGCACATATAGAAAAAGAATGCATATGTGATAGGCAAGAAGCCATGAAAGTAATTAGATTTAGCTTCCGTATAGGAAGCCCCCAGGTATAGCTTACACACATAGTGCGGCCGGAGTGATCTAAGCATCCGCACTGTATTGAGTACTTTGTGTGAAGAAGGAAAAAGGGCGAGAAAGGAAAAAGGTGGAGGAACGTAATTAAAAAGGAGGGGGTAAGGAGACGAACACTGAGTTCGGCGCTAGGCGTAGAATCTTCGAAGTCTGGCCACATTCCATTGGTTCGGCTCGAGTCTGTTATCGGATGCATTACGTAGGCGGTACGCTCCTCCGGTGAGAACTTTATCAATAACGAAGGGACCCTCCCACTTAGGTTTGAGCTTGTCCTTCTTCTTTTCTGGTAGGCGTAGAACAAGTTCGTCAATATTATAAGTTTTGGCCCGCACTTCTTTGCTTTGGTATCGTCGAGCCTGCTGCTGATAGAATGCGGAACGGGCTTTTGCGACGTCGCGCTCCTCCTTCAGGGCATCTAAGTTGTCCTGCCGATCTAACTCGGCTTCCTTCTCTTTGTACATGCGCATGCGAGGAGAATCATGTATTATGTCGCAGGGTAGTACTGCTTCTGTGCCGTATACCATAAAAATGGTGTGTATCCGGTGGTGTGATTTGGCGTGGTCCGCAGCCCCCAGAGTACGGAGTCGAGCTCCTCGACCCAGTGCGTGTCCGATTCTGTCAGGGATCGCACTAGTCTGGGTTTGATGCCGCTCATGATGAGACCGTTTTCACATTCGACCTAGCCGTTTGTTTGGGGATGGTAGACGAAGGCCTAATCGAGCTTAATGCCCATGTCGCCGCACCAAGTTTTCACTTCATCGGCTGTGAAGTTTGAGCCATTGTCAGTGATGATGCTGTGGGGGACGCCGTATCGGTGTACAACCCCGGATATGAAGTCTATCACTAGTCCGGATTCGGCCGTTTTGACTGGTTTAGCTTCTATCCATTTGGTGAACTTGTCCACCATGACCAATAAGTATTTTTTTATGGCTTCCCCCCTTAAGGGGTCCGACCATGTCCAGCCCCCAGACCGCGAAGGGCCAAGTGATGGGGATTGTTTCGAGAGCGGTAGAGGGCATGTGGCTCTGATTGGCAAAGAGCTGGCAACCAACGCAGTGTTGGACAAGGTCTTGTGCGTCTGCTCGGGCTGTTGGCCAATAAAAGCATGTGCGGAAGGCCTTGCTGACAAGTGCCCGAGCCGCAGCGTGGTGTTCGCCGAGTCCGGCATGGATTTCAGCCAAGAGTTGCCGTCCTTCCTCTTCGGAGATGCATCTTTGGAGCACTCCGGTTGCACTTTTCTTATAAAGTTCCCCCTCATGGACTTTGTAGGCTTTGGAATGCCGCACGATGCAACGTGCTTCATTTTGGTCCTCGAGGAGCTCCTGCCTATTTAGGTAGGCCAAGAAAGGCTCAGTCCACGAGGCGATTACAGCCATGATTTCATGGGCCGAAGGTGTTATTTCGGTGGCGGAGCCTCCGATTACGTCTGATGGTTCGGAATCTGGGGGTGTACTCAGATCCGTGCTAGTGTTGCCGGACTCCCCTTCCCATACCACGGATGGCTTGAACAGCCTTTCCAGGAATATGTTAGGTGGGACAGGGTCGTGTTTAGCGCCGACGCGGGCAAGGATATCCGCCGCTTGATTGTTTTCTCGGGCCACATGGTGGAATTTGAGCCCCTCGAACCGAGCTGACATTTTGAGGACGGCATTACGGTAGGCCACCATTTTCGGATCCTTGGCATCAAAGTCTCCGTTTATTTGTGATATTGTGAGGTTTGAATCCCCGCGCACCTCCAGGCGTTGAATGCCCATAGAGACTGCCATCCGAAGACCATGCAACAGAGCCTCGTATTCGGCTGTGTTGTTGGAGTCTGTGTATAATATTTGTAGTACGTACTGGACCGTGTCTTCGGTGGGGGAAGTCAGGACTACTCCTGCCCCTAATCCGACCAGTATTTTAGAGCCATCGAAGTGCATGATCCAATTAGAGTACGCAACATACTCTTTAGGGAGTTCGGCTTCTGTCCATTCGGCGACGAAGTCAGCCAATACTTGCGACTTAATGGCCTGCCGTGGTTTGTATGTTATGTCAAACGGGAGAAGCTCGATGGCCCATTTAGTAATCCGTCTCATAGCGTCGCGGTTGTTTATTATGTCGTTGAGTGGTACTTCGGAGGCCACCGTAATCAAACACTCTTGGAAGTAGTGTCATAGCTTCCGGGATGCCATGAAGACCGTGTATGCTATCTTTTGATAGTGTGGGTATCGGGATTTGCATGGGGTGAGGACCGTGGATACGTAATATACCGGCTTCTGGAGCGGGAATTTGTATTCGTCAGCCTTTCGTTCGACGACGAGCACTTCGCTTACAACTTGATGTGTTGCAGCTATGTACAATAGCATAGGTTCGCCGGTATTTGGCGCTGTTAGGACTGGATTACTGGCCAATAAGGTCTTTATTTCGTCCAGTCTGGCCGCGGCTGCATCCGTCCACACGAAGTGTTCGGTGCACCGAAGAAGGCGGTAAAGAGGTAATGCCTTTTCTCCTAATAGGGAGATAAAGCGGCTTAAGGTAGCCACGCATCCAGCTAGTTTCTGGATATGTTTGAGGTCTGTTGGGATAGCCAACTATGACAGAGCTCGGATTTTTGCCGGATTTGCTTCAATTCCTCTATTGGAAACAATGAAGCCGAGCAACTTCCCGGAGGGTAGGCCGAAAACACACTTTTCCGGGTTTAGCTTGATGTCGTATGTTCGGAGGTTATCGAACGTAAGCCTCAAGTCATCTATTAGGGTTTCGACGTGTCTTGTTTTTATGACCACGTCGTCCACATAGGCCTCCACTGTTTTGCCAATTTGCTTTTCCAGGCATGTTTGAATCATGCGTTGATAGGTTGCGCCGGCATTTTTAAGCCCGAAAGGCATAGTGTTGAAGCAGAAAGGACCATATGGCATTATGAAGGCCGTTGTAGCTTGGTCGGGCTCTGCCATCTTTATTTGATGGTATCCGGAGTATGCGTCGAGGAAACACAGTGAGTCGTGTCCTGCGGTGGCGTCAATGATTTGGTCGATGCGAGGGGGGGGGGGAAGGGATCCTTGGGGCAAGCCTTGTTGAGGTCTTTGAAGTCGACGCACAGGCGCCGGGATTTGTCCTTCTTTGGTACCATTACCAGATTTGCCAGCCTATCCGGATGCTTGATATCTCTGATGAATCCGGCCTCAAGTAGCTTAGCTAGCTCTTCTCCCATGGATTGCCGTTTGGGCTCTGAGAAGCGCCTAAGGGCCTGTTTGACAGGCTTGTATCCTTTCAGTATATTGAGGCTGTGTTCGGCCAGTCTGCGTGGGATGCCCGGCATGTCCGAAGGGTGCCAGGCGAAAATGTCCCAATTCTCGCGTAGGAAGTCTCGTACTGCGGCATCCATTGTGGGGCTCAACTGTGTCCCGATGGAAGCTGTCTTCGTGGGGTCGTTGGATGGACCTGGAATTTGACTATCTCGTCTGCAAGTTTAAATGAGGTGGACTTGGGTCGCTTGTCGAGTATCACGTCGTCCCTGTCCACGGTGGCACGCAGCATTGTTAGTTCTTCGGCTGCTAGAGCTTCGGATAATGCTTCCAGGGCTAGTGCTGCAGTTTTATTTTCGGCGCGAAGTGCGACGTCCGGATCACTGGCTAGAGTGATGATTCCATTGGGTCCAGGCATTTTAAGCTTCATGTACCCGTAATGGGGTATAGCTTGAAAGCTTGTGAACGCGTCCCACCCTAAAAGGGCGTGGTATCCGCTGTTGAAAGGAGCCACTTGGAATGTGATTTCTTCATACCTGTAATTCTCCGGAGTGCCGAATACCACGTCGAGTGTGATTTTTCCCGCACACCGTGCTTCCCGACTAGGGATGATTACCATGAAGGTTGTGCCGCTTTGCTCGATGCGGCTTTTATCAATTTCCATCTTGTTGAGTGTTTCTTCATAGATCAAGTTTAATCTGCTTCCGCCGTCCATGAGTACTTTAGTGAGCCGAAAGCCGTCCATGATTGGGCTAAGGACCAAAGCGGCTGGTGCCTGGACTGCCTGGAATTGAGGTTCATCACTGGCACTGAAAGTTATAGCAGTGTCGTTCCACGGATTTATTTTTGCCATGTGGCGGATTTCAGCGAAATTTCGATGAGCTCGCTTACGCCTATTGTTTGAGGCGAAAGTCTTGAGGACTTTCAGTACCGTATTGTTTTCTTTGGCGGAATGTTGTTCTGCTTTATGGCTTACAAGAAGATCCTCGCCACTTTTTGCTACCTGCCGGAGTATCCAACATGCTCTAAGGCTATGTGTTGGTGTAGTGTTCGGCGTGCTGTGGAGTTTACATGGCCCATTGAGCCATTTTTCCAATACGGTTCCACGCCCTGGGGTGGGCTTTGCTTTTTTGTTGATTGGATCGACTGACTTACGAGAGTTCGCCTGTTTGGCTCGGACAAAGGTTTTGGTGAGAGCCGGACTATCCCAAAATTCTGTTTGGGTTTTCTAGGCGCTTTCCATCGCACAGTACTTCTGTACTATGGCTTCTAAGTCAGCAAAGTGTACTATGTCACGACGACTTATAGCATTAAGGATCCCTTTGTTCGTGCAATTTTTGCAAAAAAGTGAGATTGCGTCTTCCTCACGACAGTCCGTGACCTTGTTTAGTACAAGGAGGAATCTGGCCCAGTAGCAATGTACTGTCTCTTGGGGCTCTTGTCCGGTATGGGAGAAACGTTTTAAGTACGGGTGGGTGGGTGTAGCTGAATCTGGATTCTGATCCGATCTAACGCCCAGGGGCAAAGGAGCTTCCGGGCTTGATAGCTCGGGATCTGGGGTGCTGCCCGATTTTTCCGGCCCGATACCCGATTCTAAGTCCGGGGTTTGGGTCATGTCCTCCCGTGAGCGGGTATCTGGCTCAGGGAGCTCGGTAATCTGGACATAATTCGTCCTCAAAATAGAGGGATAATCCGTATGCGGCTCCTCCACTACCGCTATCTCGTGGGTGACCGGTGGGGATTTAATATCCCTTTGGTCGGGTTTAAGCCCAATCCGGTCATAGTTCGTGGCGACTCCCAAAGCGGTGATGCGATCCAAGAGCTCATTAAGGGAGGAGAGTTCTCTTGGATCCATCTGTTCGGCGAGTTCCGAATTGACGTGGAGGCTATTCGTGATGACCCGAGAGGTCATCGTCGGCGAGGCAGCCGATTGGGCGACCATGACGAAGCCGCCTAGTCGGAGAGTTTGGCCTACAGCCAGCGCTCCTGCATAGGTGATGTTGTCCTTGACAACGAGACGGGCCATCAAACCTTGCAGCGATGACACAGAGGAACCCTCAATGAAAGCACCAATGTCGGTGTCAAAACCGGCAGATCTCGGGTAGGGGGTCCCGATCTGTGCGTCTAAGGCTAATGGTAATAGGAGGAAAGGGACATGATGTTTTTCCCAGGTTCGGGCCCTCTCGATGGAGGTAAAACCCTACTTCCTGCTTGATTGATATTGATGATATGGGTATTACAAGAGTTGATCTACCACGAGATCGTAGAGGCTAAACCCTAGAATCTAACCTATGATGATTATGATTCTGTCTCTAAGGACTAAACTCTCCGGTTTATATAGACACCGGAGAGGGCTAGGGTTTACAAGAAGTCGGTTACAAAGAAGGAAATATAATATCCGGATCGCCAAGTTTATCTTCCACACAAAGGAGAGTCCCATACGGACACGGGACGAAGTCTTGAGTCTTGTATCTTCATGGTCCAACAGTCCGGCCAAAGTATATAGTCCGGCTGTCCGGATACCCGCTAATCCAGGACTCCCTCACCACCTCCTCTTCATTCATGGAGAGAGCCATCAGAACGAACCTACACTTCCAGCATACATTTTCTGAGAGAGAACCACCTACACTTGTGTTGAGGCCAAGATATTCCATTCCCACCATATGAATCTTGATCTCTAGCCTTCCCCAAGTTGCTTTCCACTCAAATCTTCTTTCCACCAAATCCAAATCCTGTGAGAGAGAGTTGAGTGTTGGGGAGACTATCATTTGAAGCACAAGAGCAAGGGGTTCATCATCAACACACCGTTTGTTACTTCTTGGAGAGTGGTGTCTCCTAGATTGTCTAGGTGTCACTTGGGAGCCTCCGACAAGATTGTGGAGTTGAACCAAGGAGTTTGTAAGGGCAAGGAGATCGCCTACTTCGTGAAGATCTACCGCTAGTGAGGCAAGTCCTTCGTGGGCGATGGCCATGGTGGGATAGACAAGGTTGCTTCTTCGTGGACCCTTCATGGGTGGAGCCCTCCGTGGACTCGCGCAGCCGTTACCCTTCGTGGGTTGAAGTCTCCATCAACATGGATGTACGATAGCACCACCTATCGGAACCACGTCTCAAAAATCTCCGTGTCTCCAATTGCGTTTGCACACTCCAATCCCATCCCTTTACATTCTTGCAAGTTGCATGCTTTACTTTCCGCCGCCCATATACTCTTTGCATGCTTGCTTGATATGTATTGTGATTGTTAAACTTGTGCCAAAACTCCACTTAAACTTAAAGAAGTTAAAAACTGAAACTTTTGGTACTTAGTGTCTAATCACCACCCCCCCTCTAGACACCTCTTCTCGACCCTTTCATACGGTGGTCAAAACGTTCAGGAGATTGTATAATGAATTTTTACCGACGAAAAGAAGTATCGTGCAAGAAAACAGAGTTCGGAGGGCACACGAGGTTTCCACGAGGCAGGGGGAGCGCCCAGGGGGGTAGGGTGCGCCCTCCACCCTCGTGGATGCCCCGTGTCCCTTTCGGACTACTTCTTGTTTTCCTATTTTCTTAAATATTCCAAAACGGAGAAAAATTGCTATTAGAACTGTTTTGGAGTCGGTTTACTTACCATGCAACATACCTATTCCTTTCCGGAGTCTGAAACGTTCTGGAAAGTGTCCCTTATGTACTCCTCCGGGGTTACAGTTTCAATAACATTAGTTTCAACATTTATGGGATTACCTGAGATATATGTTTGATTCTTTGACCATTCACCACCTTTGGATTTGTGCCTTTGAAGTTATTGATTTTTATGGCACCGGAATGATAGACCTCCTCGATAACGTAAGGACCTTCCCATTTAGAGAGAAGTTTTCCTGCAAAAAATCTTAAATGAGAGTTGCATAACAAAACATAATCACCTACATTGAACTCACGCTTTTGTATCCTTTTGTCATGCCATCTTTTAACTTTTTTTAAACTGTTTGGTGTTCTCATAGGCCTGGGTTCTCCACTCATCAAGTGAGCTAATGTCAAATAGTCTCTTCTCACCGGCAAGTTTGAAATCATAATTGAGCTCTTTAATGGCCCAATATGTCTTATGTTCTAGTTCGAGAGGTAAGTGACATGCTTTTCCATAAATCATTTTATACGGAGACATACCCATAGGATTTTATATGTAGTTCTATAGGCCCATAATGCGTCATCAAGTTTCTTGGACCAATTCTTTCTAGATCTATTAACAGTATTTTGCAAAATTAATTTAATCTCTCTATTACTCAATTCTACTTGACCACTAGACTGTGGGTGGTAAGGAGATGCAATTCTATGATTAACATCATACTTAGCAAGCATTTTACGAAAAGCACCATTAATAAAATGTGAACCACCATCAGTCATTAAGTATCTAGGGACTCCAAACCTCGGAAAAATAACTTTTTTAAGCATCTTAATAGAGGTGTTATGCTCAGCACTACTAGTTGGAATAGCTTCTACCCACTTAGTAATGTAATCAACATCAACTAAAATATGTGTATACCCATTAGAGGAAGGAAAAGGTCCCATGTAATCAAAGCACCAAACATCAAATGGTTTAATAACAAGTGAATAGTTCATAGGCATTTCTTGACGTCTACTAATATTACCAATTCTCTGACATTCATCACAAGACAAGACAAACTGGCGGGCATCTTTGAAGAGAGTAGGCCAATAAAAACTGGATTGCAATACCTTATGTGCAGTTCTATCTTCAGCGTGGCATCCTCCATAAGCCTCGGAGTGACACTTGCGTAAGATCTGATCCTGTTCATACTCAGGTACACAACGTCTAATAACACAATCTACTCCTTCTTTATAAAGGTGTGGGTCATCCCAGAAGTAATGTCTTAAATCATAGAAAAACCTTTTCTTTTGCTGGTATGTGAAACTAGGTGGTATAAATTTAGCAACAATGTAATTAGCATAATCAGCATACCATGGAGCAGTACTTGAAGCATTTATGACAACTAATTGTTCATCAGGAAAGCTATCATCAATAGGTAGTGGGTCATCAAGAACATTCTCTAACCTAGATAAGTTGTCTGCAACGGGGTTCTCAGCTCCCTTTCTATCAATAATATGCAAATCAAATTCTTGTAGCAAGAGAACCCATCTAATAAGTCTAGGTTTAGCATCTTTATTTTCCATAAGATATTTAATAGCAACATGATTAGTGTGAACAGTTACTTTGGAATCAACAATATATGGTCTGAACTTATCACAAGCAAATACAACTGCTAAAAAATCTTTTTCAGTAGTAGCATAATTTCTCTGGGCACTGTCTAGAGTTGTACTAGCATATTGGATAACATTTAATTTCTTATCAACTCTTTGTCCTAGAACAGCACCTACAGCATAATCAGTAGCATCACACATAATTTAAAGGGTAAATTCCAATCAGGTGGCTGAACTATAGGTGCAGAAATCGAGGCTTTCTTAAGTATTTCAAATGCTTCTACACAATCATCATCAAAGACAAAAGGAACATCTTTTTGTAAGAGATTAGTCAGAGGCCTAGAAATTTTAGAGAAGTCTTTAATGAACCTCCTATAAAAACCGGCATGACCAAGGAAACTTCTTGTACCTTTGATGTCCTTAGGACACGGCATCTTTTCAATAACATCAACTTTAGTTTTATCAATTTCAATACCTCTTTCAGAAATTTTATGCCCCAAGACAATACCTTCATTAACCATAAAGTGGCACTTCTCCCAATTCAAGACAAGATTAGTTTCTTCACATCTCTGCAAGACTCGATCAAGGTTGCTTAAGCAATCATCAAAAGAAGTTCCATACATGAATAAATCATCCATGAAAACCTCAACATCTTTTCAACAAAGTCAGAGAATATAGCAGTCACACATCTTTGAAAGGTAGCAGGTGCATTACATAAACCAAAAGGCATACGTGTATAAGCAATGGTACCGAAAGGGCAGGTAAAAGTGGTCTTATCCTGATCCTCATTAGACACGGGTATTTGAGAGAAACCAGAATAACCATCTAGAAAGCAAAAATGTGTATATTTGGATAATATTTCTAGCATTTGATCAATAAAAGGTAAAGGGTAACGATCTTTTCTAGTAGCTTTATTTAATTTGCGGAAATCAAATACCATTCTATAACCTGTAACAATTCTTTGTGGGATCAATTCATCTTTATCATTAGGAACAACAGTAATACCTCCCTTCTTAGGGACACAATGGACATGACTTACCCACTGACTATCAGCAATAGGATAAATTATACCTGCCTCCAAAAGCTTTAGTATTTCATTTCTTACCACTTCTTTCATCTTAGGATTTAACCGTCATTGGTGATGAACAACCGGTTTAGCGTCTTTCTCCAATTTTATTTTGTGCTGGCATAGAGTGGGACTAATGCCCTTAAGATCATCGAGAGTATATCCAATAGCAGCACGGTGCTTCCTTAGAGCTTTCAATAATTTCTCTTCTTCCTGCTCTGAAAGGTTAGCACTAATAATAACAGGTAATATCTTCTTCTCATCAAGATAAGCATATTTCAGAGTATCAGGTAATGGTTTAAGCTCAAACACGGGATCACCCTTAGGTGGAGGAGGATCCCCTAGAATTTCAACAGGCAAGTTGTGTTTCAAAATAGGTCCTTGTTTAAAGAATACTTCATCTATTTCCCTTCTTTCATTCATGAACATATCATTTTCATGGTCAAGCAAGTATTTTTCTAAAGGATCATTAGGAGGCACGTCAATAGAAGCAAGACCAATAATTTCATCTTTACTAGGCAATTCTTTATCATGGGGTTGTCTACGAAATTTAGCAAAATTAAAATCATGAGACATATCCCCTAAACCAACAGTAACAATATCCTTTTCGCAGTCTATTCTAGCATTAACAGTATTCAAGAAGGGTCTACCAAATATAATGGGGCAGAAGTCATCTTGTGGGGAACCAAGAACAAGAAAATCAGTAGGATATTTAACTTTCCCACACAAGACTTCAACATCTCTAACAATCCCAACTGGTGAAATAGTATCTCTATTGGCAAGCTTAATTGTAAAATCAATATCTTCTATCTCAGCAGGTGCAAAATCATGCACAATTTCTTTGTATAAGGAATGAGGTATTGCACTCGCACTAGCACCCATATCGCATAAGCCATGATAACAATGATCTCCTATTTTAACAGAAACAACAGGCATGCCGACAACAAGTCTATGTTTACCCTTAGCATCGGGTCTACCAATTCTAGCAGCTTCATTACAGAAATAAATAACATGCCCATCAATATTATCAACCAAGAGATCCTTAATCATAGCAATAGTAGGTTCAACTTTCATTTGCTCGGAGGGTGTAGATGTTCTAGCATTACTCTTACGAACCACAGTTGAAGCTTTAGCATGATCCTTTATTCTAACAGGGAAAGGTGGTTTCTCAATATAAGCGGTAGGAACAATAGGATCAACATTATAACTGATAGTCTTTTCTTCAACCTTAATAGGTTCAACTACTTTTACTTCAATAGGAGGATGATATTTAAACCACTTCTCCTTAGGGAGATCAACATGAGTAGCAAATGATTCACAGAAAGAAGCTACTATCTCAGAGTCAAGTCCATATTTAGTGCTAAATTCATGAAAAATATCAGTATCCATAAAAGATTTAACACAATCAAGCTTAGGTGTTATACCTGACTCCTTACCTTCGTCGAGTTCCCAATCTTCAGAGTTGTGTTTAATTCTTTCCAATAAATCCCATTTGAATTCAATATTCTTCATCATAAAAGAACAAGTACAAGAAGTATCGAGCATGGAGCTATTGTTGAGAGAAAGCCGAGCATAAAAATTTTGAATAACAATTTCTCTTGAGAGCTCATGATTGGGGCATGAATATAACATTGACTTAAGCCTCCCCCAAGCTTGAGCGATACTTTCTCTTTTGCGAGGCCAAAAATTATATATATAATTACGATCACGATGAACCAGATGCATAGGCTAAAACTTCTAATGAAATTCCAATTTCAATCGGTTGTAGTTCCATGATCCAATATCATCACATAGCCTAAACCATGTCAATGCCTTTCCCTTCAAAGATAAAGGGAAGACCTTGTTCTTGATAACATCCTCGGGCACACCTTCAAGCTTAAATAATCCAAAAACTTCATCCACATAGATTAGGTGCATATTGGGATGTAATGTTCCATCTCCTGTAAAAAGATTAGCTAGCAGTTTCTCTATCATACCCGAAGGAATTTCAAAGTAAACATTTTCAGTAGGTTAAGTAGGTTGAGGAGAAACTCTTTGCTCTACTGGTCGGGGTGAAGATACCCCAAACAAGCCCCTCAAAGGATTATTTTCCATAGTAACAAGTGACAGTAAATTTCATCACACTATATAAATTTTTCCTTACCAAATTCCACCTACCAAAGGCGCTTCACTCCCCGGCAACAGCGCCAGAAAAGAGTCTTGATGACCCACAAGTATAGGGGATCTATCATAGTCCTTTCGATAAGTAAGAGTGTCAAACCCAACGAGGAGCAGAAGGAAATGACAAGCGGTTTTCGGTAAGGTATTCTCTGCAAGCACTAAAATTGTCGGTAACAGATAGTTTTATGATAAGGTAATTCGTAACGGGTAACAAGTAACAAAAGTAAACAAGGTGCAGCAAGGTGGACCAATCCTTTTTGTAGCAAAGGACAAGCCTGGACAAACTCTTATATAAAGGAAAACGCTCCCGAGGACACATGGGAATTATCGTCAAGCTAGTTTTCATCATGCTCATATGATTCGTGTTTGTTACTTTGATAATTTGATATGTGGGTGGACCGGTGCTTGGGTACCGCCCTTCCTTGGACAAGCATCCCACTTATGATTAACCCTTCTCGCAAGCATCCACAAATACGAAAGAAGAATTAAGGTAAACCTAACCATAGCATGAAACATGTGGATCCAAATCAGCCCCTTACGAAGCAACACATAAACTAGGGTTTAAGCTTCTGTCACTCTAGCAACCCATCATCTACTTATTACTTCCCAATGCCTTCCCCTAGGCCCAAATGATGATGAAGTGTCATGTAGTCAACGTTCACATAACACCACTAGAGGAAAGACATCATACATCTCATCAAAATATTGAAGGAATACCAAATTCACGTGACTACTTATAACAAGACTTCTCCCATGTTCTCAGGAACAAACGTAACTACTCACAAATCATATCCATGTTCATAATCAGAGGGGTATTAATATGCATAAAGGATCTGAACATATGATCTTCCACCGAATAAACCAACTAGCATCAACTACAAGGAGTAATCAACACTAGTAGCAACCCACGGGTACCAATCTGAGGTTTTGAGACAAAGATCGGATACAAGAGATGAACTAGGGTTTGAGGGGAGATGGTGCTGGTGAAGATTTTGATGGAGATTGACCCCCTCTTGATGATAGGATTGATGGTGATGACGATGGTGACGATTTCTCCCTCCCGGAGGGATGTTTCCCCGGCGGAACAGCTCCGCTGGTGCCCCTAGATTGGTTCTGCCCAGGTTCCGCATCGAGACTGCGGCGCTTCATCCTGAAAGCTTCGTTTTGATCTTTTTCCAGGGCAAAAGACACCTTATACTAGAAGATGGGCATCGGGGGGCTGCCAGGTGGCCCACGAGGCAGGGGGGAACGCCCAGGGGGTAGGGCGCGCCCTCCACCCTCGTGGACGGTGGGTGGCCCCCCTTTGGTGCTTTCTTCGTCCAATTTTTTAATATATTCCAAAACTGACTTTCGTGGAGTTTCAGGACTTTTGGAGTTGTGCAGAATAGGTCTCTAATATTTTCTCCTTTTCCAGCCCAGAATTCCAGCTGCCGGCATTCTCCCTCTTCATGTAAACCTTGTAACATAAGAAAGAAAAGGCATAAGTATCATGACATAATGTGTAGTAACAACCCATAATGCAATAAATATCGATATAAAAGCATGATGCAAAATGGAAGTATCACCTACCCCTTGGTAGGTGACCTCATCACAAGGTGAGCATAAAAAAGTAATATTTAGCCTCAGCGAAACCTGATTTCCTTCTATCCAAAGATAGCAAACCACAAAAAGCCATGATGCTTTAACAAACATCACACTGTCCAGCGATAAAATTGGAAGGAAATACATGAGTTAGAAGGTACCGAAGTAAGTAATAGCAATTTAAGTTGGAAGAAGTAAATGCAAACAGTCTACTTAATTATGACTGGGAAATGATAACATCACATTCGTCAAATCGTAGCCAATCGCAATAGGGTGATGCATTTTAGCATTCATTCCTTCTTATTCATACATACTAGATATTAAAATTCACACAATAAAGACAGACATGAAAGCAAACTTATAACTCATAATCAATCCCTTCAATAAGTTCCCTGAAATGGACCAGATGCATAGCATCTTTGTTGGAATCCACTCAGCAGCGCTTCATCCTAATGCAAAATATTGACAACGACAAAGGTTATATTGGTGAGGGTTCTATAAACGTGAACCAAGTAATTTTTTCAGGTAAAAATATGGCACCAGGCTCTAACAATATGCTCATGCACATCCACCAACACATTTTTTATTTATATAAGTATTTTGGATGATATGGTATGCGATTAATAGGTAGATTACATATTGCTAGACAAAGTTTTATTTGCTTACAGTAAGACACAAAAGTAACACACTAGGGCTATATGCAGATAGAATCGTATGGCTTTACTGTGGGAAATCTTCATATATTTAAGAACTCTAAATTTAGTGGGAACTTTATATCAATAGAAGAGTATAGACACAACCATATGACAAAGGACAAAACACATGCCATATATGGAAAATGTAACTAAATTGGTTTTATTCATATGAGTTGTATTTAGGCATTACACTACAAAGTAGCATATCATAATTCATAGCCGCCTTTGCATGAGAAGAAAAAAGTGCCTAAGAAGTATGAATGAACATAGAAGAGATCACATTGTGTGTGCACTTTGGTCGAATTCTAGCTTTATGAATGCCTTAATTTTTTTAACGGGAATAAGATAAAGATTAAATGAAGTTAGTACTTAGGGATGCTTAATGTCTTAGTAACAACCATTATCATGTTGAATGCTACGTATCATCCATGATAAATGCAGTAAAAGATGTATAATTTCTAAGAAATTATTAGAGGGCCATACAAGTCCTACGTCAATCAACAAAGATGGGAAAATAAAGATGTACTTGTTATTGCAAATGAATAAAGATGTGTTTTTTCCAAAAAAGAAAAGACGGGAAAATAACCAAACAATTATTATTTTACATCAATCAAAATAGTTATTATTTTACATTGATCTACATTCTTTTTGTGCCCACCATAATCTAGTGAATAGTGTTGAGTCAAATTTCAGAGAAGGGAGTAGTTTTGTTTGGTGCTCCGAAAGAAAATGAAGGTGTTAGAGCATCTCTAGCCGATCCCTTCAAAATATTTAACTCCTCAAAAAATTTTGTGTTGAGGAGTTAACCGCACCTAGCCGAACCCTCGAAAGGCTAACTCCTCAAACTAAGGAGTGAATAGCTAAACCCAGCTCAACTTCCTTATTTCTAAGCGGCCACTAACGATTCCTAAGGAAAAAATTCCCTTCTTCTCTGCCACGCGTGACACCTTCTTCTCCCATCAGGCCGTCCGCCGTCCTTGTAACCCAGAAAATGGAGCCTCCATGGCTCCATCGCCCCCAAACCATAGCTCGCCCTAGCCGGAGTCGTATTCTCGCCGGCGGGGATGAATTTGGATGAATTTAGGCGATCCATATCTCAGGCCGCCTCAACTGTGCACTACTTGCACTAGTGCTCGTGGCAGTGGACTAGAGCGTCCAGCTAATGTCGTTGTCGCCATAACCGTGGACCATGAACACTAGTGCCCTCAGTCGTGCGCCGACACCCCCGCGCACCGGGTGCCACGAGCGCGTAAAGAGGCGGCGCGCACCCGCGTCATCCGGCGTGGGGAAGTAGGACGACTCACCTTCCGCGCCATGGGCCACGTAGTACTCCACATTCGTCGTTGTGTGTGTGTGTGTGTGTGTGTGTGTGTGTGTGTGTGTGTGTGTGTGTGTGTGTGTGTGTGTGCTGCTACTATGTTTGTGATGTTGTGTGTGTGTGTGTGTGTGTGCGTGTGCGCGCGCGCGCGTGTGTGTGCAGGGCCGTCTCCAGGAATTTGGGGCCCCGGTGCGAAATGGAAAATAAAACCCTAATTTTCAGAACTTCGTATAACTAAAGAAGCAATATTTCTTTTTGACGCGTGACAAAGAAGCAATATAACTTGGTCGTATAAGTAATGAACTATTTGACATGGTGTGACAGATCGAGTTTCTATTGCAAATTCTGTAGAATACATAAAAAATATTTTCCACATACAAGCATTCTCACAAACACTTTGCAAACAAACTCCATTCCATAGTATAAACTCAATATACACTCCAAAGCAAGTAATCAGCCTAAATCACAAACACAACAATTATAGAAAGAGAACACCAGAAAAAAGAAAGAAAGAACATAACGCCACAAGAGATGGCAGAGAGCTTACCTGGCTAGGGGTACGGTAAGTCGGCCACGTAGCTACCACACTGCAGAGGATTCCGCCAGATGGGAAAAACCAGGTGGATGCGGAGGAGACCGAGGCATGTGATGGAAGGGGAGGCTGAGACGAGGCCGATGCAGGGAAGAACGGGGAGAGGCTGGGATGGGCCACTGAAGGCTTGCAAGGTGTGCGCCCGGCCGGGTCGAGCCGCTCGAGTCGCGGGAGGGAAAGTTAGAACCCTATGCACCCTTGACTCTTGGTAATCCTGATGGAGCGTGAATGAAGGAAGAGGAAACGTTTCTTTTTCTTACGTGGAGACGGAGAAGAAGTTAGGTATGTGCACAGTTTTGGGAATAAATAAAATAGAATCGGGGACCTCCTGATTTCTTGGGTTTTCTCACGATAGGGCTGCTTTACTTAGTTTTGTAATCCCGGGTCGGGGGCCCCATGACTTCGGGGGCCCTGTGCGACCGCACCTCTCGCACATGCCCCTCGACGGGCCTGTGTGTGTGTGTGTGTGTGTGTGTGTGTGTGTGTGTGTGTGTGTGTGTGTGTGTGTGTGTGTTGGGCATGTGCGTGCATCCAGCCTCCCCTCGCCTTCCTAACGCCTTTCCTGACCCGTTGTTGTTCCAATCCAGGCTAGTCGCCCAGAACGAAGAAGAAGATGGAGAGAGACTTTCATGATGGGCTAGTTCGTTTGAGTTAAATTTGAGGCTTCGGTTAGGTACGACCAGAAATCAAATCCTAATAACTTAAGGAGCAAGATTTGAGGAGCCATTTTTAATTTAGTGTCTTAAGCGTCAATTTTTGCAGTTGACGCATGCCCCCTTCGTCCTGGGCCTGGCCCATTTAGTTTTTTCTCTCCACGTTCTCACCCCGTCAACTGTACATAGCACACGTGCAGGTTTCACGAGTGCTTGTGCATTAAGATTTTGAGATGCTTCCAGATGCTTCCTAGTGTAGTTTTCTTTCTGTGTTTTTTCATTTTTCTTCTTTTGTTTTTCATTTATGTAATTTTTTCAATTCGTGAACTTCTTTAGATGCGCATACTTTTTAAAAAATCATGATTTTTTTCAAATACACGATCTTTTGTTTCAAATTTCATGATTTTTTACAAATTGGTGATCTTTTAAAATTCATGGACTTATTTCAAAATTTAAAAAAATTCTTCAAGTTAGTTAACTTTTTTAAAATTCTCAAACTTACTTTAGATCCCTGAGCCTTTCTAAATGCACCAACTTTTTTCAAATCAGTGAACCATTTAAAATTCAAAATTTTGTTTCAAATTTCAAGAATTTAATATTCAAATTCATGTACAATTTTTATATTTGCAATCAACTTTTCAAATTCATGATAATTTTTTGAAAAAAATTTAACTTTTTTAAAGCTGTGAAAATTTTGAATTTAGTTAATATACAGAAAACCAGTGTGTCGGATTTTTTCTGGAAAATCAGTAGCTAAACCGTAAGGAGACAAGCGAGTGAGTGCATCAAGCCAAGCGAAGCGCCAAGTTGGACCGCGACCTACCACCCTCGCGTATGAGCGACGCTATGCCAACAAGCATTGAAGGTGTTGATTAGGATCTCTTGTCTAAGGAGGTATAAATGTTAAATTATAAGAGATCGGCTAGAGATGCTCTAAGGCCTCCTAGTTTGTGGGATAGCCATTCTCAAAAGGATTTGTGGGTCGTTGAGGCAGTTTAATTTGAACTGTAAAAACATCTTATATTTAGTTACGGGGGTAAGTTCTATTTAATACTATTGTTAAACTATACATGCACAAGTCGTTAATGCGTTATATTAACAATTATATCTTTCCGATATTTCACAGTTGTACCGAACCATATCTATCCGAGCCACATGGAAATACTTAGTTTTTGGTATTGATAAAAATCTGACGACACACCATGGTCCCCATTTTCAAAAGGTTTGCCTGTTTCTCTATAACACATGGAAAATTTCTAAGTTGCCATATGGCAAAAATAAGATGATGGATACACATGCATGATTTTGAAATTTGTCATGGCAAAAATAAATTTTGCATATAAATTTGTGCCCTAATTATGGTATGGTATTGAAAGCTGCCATTGGTGTTATAAGGTTGATGCCATTTTTACGAAATAAATTTTGGTCTATGGGTCATGGTACAATACACATGCCAATTTCTTAATAATTTGGTATATGGGTTATGGCAAATGTAGGGATACTTTGGTATATGGGCAATGCAAATGTAGGGATACTTTGGTATGTGGGTCATGGCAAATGCAGTGATAAAAAACTTGTACATTTTATATAACATATTGCAATTTGTTTTTTGACACACTGCTATTTTGCTTGATGAGACATGTCAATTTTTGGAGATGTCCATGTCAAAAATGTAATTAAGTTTGCCATGTCTCATCTACAAAAGATGTCAATTTTAATTAAATTACCATAGCATTTTTTAACTTGCATCTTCCATAGCATTTTTAATTTTAATTAAATAACATGATAATTTTCTCATGGCAAAAATTTGACATGCCTCAACATTTTTTTGTCCATGGTATTTTTTTTTGTGTGATTGCAACTAAACATATTTGTTATTCTCATGGCAAGTTTGCCATGATGTCTTGTACATGTCATGGCAAGGAAATTTCTTTTCTACGGAACTATTGAAAATCTAGTCTATATTTCATGGCAAAATTAGTTTATGGACAATGACAATCTTAGTTCATGGACCATGTCAAATACATTTTATTTATCTCATGGCAATTTTACATCACAGTCAATGGCAAATTTCTTCTCTAGGGGAACATGGCAAAATTTGTCTATTTTATCATGGCAAATTCAGTTTATGGATCATGGCAATCTTTTTTATGTGCACCATGGCAAATACAGTTTACGGATCATGCCAACTTTTTCGAACGATGGCAAGTTTACTGGACTATGACAATAATATTAATTAGCCCATGGTGGTTTTTGTAGGTAAAATGGCAATCTCATTATTTATACCATGTCATATTAGTTTAATTAGGCATTGATATTCTTTTTACTTTATAGACTAGGTTAATTGCACATATCATGGCAATTTTTTTGTTTATACTATTACAATGGCAACTTCATTAATTAGAATTTTTAGTGAAAAAAATCCTAAATTTGCCATCTTTTTCAAAATAATTTACATGTACCTGTTACAATTTCTCAAAAAGTTGCCCTGTGTTTTTAGTGAAAAAATCTCATAAATTTGCCATTTTCTAAAATAAACTTAATAAATTTGCCATGTGTAAACTTTTCATTATAGGTCGCATGACAATTTTATTATTTATGCATGCTAATTTTATGTTTAAGATCATGGAAATTTTATTAATTGCCTCATGGAAATTTTATTAATTGGCTCATGGAAATTTTTATTTTCGCCATGACTTCGTTGTTTTCTGTATAATAGTCATCGTACAATTTGCAATTCAACACAGTTTTGCTATGGAAATTAAACATCTGCTGCCATGATACTTTCAAATGATTTTTGCCATGTAGATTTGTATAGGTGTTGCCTTGATTTTTAATACTTAAATATACCATGGTAATATTTTTAGCTTGGCATTTTTATAAAGCAGCATGCCAATTTTTCATAAATCGCTGCATGTCATTTGTATTTTGTTTTGTTCCGCGCCCTTTTCTATATACAAATAATTTTTCCGTTCATGGTATTTTTTCGCAAAGAAATTGGTTAGCTGGGCCTCTAGCCCAAATAGCCCAACTGCGGGGGTTGCGCTGGGTTTTCGCCGGAGCGAACGATTCATACAGCGACTTTTCGTTCGATTGACCACTCCTCCCCGCGAACCTTTTTTTTTACCCAAACGATAATGTCCACACGTGTGGCACTTATCAACATGTTCACACGCATTTGATGCCGTTTGATTCATTTAAATGATTTTTGAAGCAGTTGCCATCTGGATGGAGAGCCACGTAAGCACCCAACATCGTGTGGGCGTTATCGTTTAGTGCCACACGTGTGGGCGCTCCTCGCCGGAACGGAAACAAAACGCTCGCCCGAACGTGTGAACGAAACTGCTTTTCACCCACACAACGTATCACACGATGATAGATGGCAACTACAGGTGTTCATATGTGACAACTAGTTAATCACACACGGCAACTATGGTTGACCATGAACCAATCACTGGTTGGATGTTTAGAGGGACTGTGGTAAACCCAGCCCACCAGGGTTCAAATCCTGGTGCTCGCATTTATTTCAGGATTTCCGGCGATGCGCATTCAATGGGAGGAGACGTTCCCGTCGACGACGAGGTGCCTAAGGCGACTTCGTGTGTGCGTTCATAGGGCTGAGTGTATGCGCGTGTATATGAGCGCTTGTGTCTATATTGTGTTAAAAAAACCATGGTTGACCATGAATGACAACTATGGTTTTTAACCACACACGGCAACTATGGTTGATCATACATGACAACTATGTTTTAACCACACGTGCCAACTCTAATTTTTTACATCAAGCCACACACTTGACTCCTGACACAAGAAACCAAAATGAGCAATAGTATGAGCACACTCGTTTACATCACGCACACAATGATTTTTTGTCGCCTTGCCGAAAGAACTCATCAACCTTCGACAATCGTCATTAATTACCGCACCTGACGCCTGGTAGTCATCCGGATTCTGGATAGCTTGAACAATGGACAAAGAAAAAATGCCCATCTCATCAGCAAGTCGTAGTCCCAATAATCGCGCAAACGCCTCCATCGTTGGAGCGTCCATTGCATTCAGTTTATGTTCCATGGCCGCAACAACAAAACATCCCTTCGAGTCTCGTAAAATAGCACCACTCATCACGAGGTGAATATTAGGATCCTTAGTTTATTTAACACAATACAGACGCAGACGTTTATATATACACGCATACACTCATCATCCGTATGAACACTTACATGCACATCCTACTCCTATGAGCACCTCTGAGAGACTGATGCGGCATATCATCTTGAAATTGATGAAGTCATCAAAGGCGCCTCATAGTCAATGGGAACATCTCCCCCCATTGAAAGCGCATCGCCGAAAATCTTGAAATAAATCCAGAAATAAATGTGAGCACCAGGACTTGAATCTTGACGGGCTGGGCATACCACTGTTCACCTAACCATCCAACCACAGGTTGGTTCGCATTAGGGTCCTTAGAGCATCTCCAATAGATGGTCCAAATTTTGACGGTCCAAAACCGAAGATGTAAAATTTGAACCGCCAAAAAGTGCGTTTTGGAGCTCCGAAAAAGGCCAACTCCAACAGATGGTCCAAATTCATGGTCCAAAAGAGCAACTCCAATAGATGGTCCAAATTCATGGTCCAAAACCGGCCAGCAGCCGCGCGGCTGCTGTCCAGCTGCTGTCCAGCCACTATACAGCCGCACATATTGCATAAAACATGTTTTTAAACAACATACTTTTTTTTCATGTAAATCAAATTCCTCGTCCGACGATGAATCATCCACGAAAGAGGAGTCAAACGAGCTCATCTACAATGCACACAACCACCGTCAAACATACTATCCAATCCCAAGTTAAATCATCAAGTTTCGTCATTTTTTTACCTTGGGGAATTCCGTCGAACGCCTTGTGCGCGCGGTGGAAGAAGATGGCCGCCGGTTGGATTGGCTGCTGCGGACGGCTGCGGTCGGCTCCGGATGGTGGCGGTGATAAGAAATGAGCTTGGAGGCCGGCCAAGAGAAGCTCGGCGGCACCGAATCCCGCGCCGGCTACCTCCCGATTTGGCGGAGTCCGGGCGGCTGCGAGCCGGCTACCGGCGAGGAAGGCCACGGGGGCGACGGCGGCGGAGGGCGGCGGCGGGGATGTGGGGTGGTGACGGCGCCTACGGCGAGGTTTTGGGCGGTCGCGGCGGCGGATTCCGGCCGGCTGGTCTTCGGGCGGGTGGACGGGCGCGAGCGGGAAAGGAAAGGAAGTGACGGTTGGGCGTTCGCGCGCGGCAGCTGGTTTTGGACCAAATGCACCTCGTGATGTAAATTTGCACCGCGAGGTGTTATATTTTACATTACGAGGAGGTCGCGGTTCAATTTGTTTTGCATATGAACTGTCTGTTGGAGCAGCGTTTTTCGCTCCAGACGATCCAAAAGTTAGGTACTTTTACATTTGGAGCATCTATTGGAGATGCTCTTAGTTGTTGGATAAGAATATGAGATTCAAATTCACTAGGAAAAAATAGCTGGAAGTACAATACTATGTGGGTGTAGCATAATAACATGTAAACAGTAATTTGGTTGGTCAAACAGGCTGCACAATCCAGGTCGGGTGATAACTAAAAACGACATACAAAGAAAAAACCTTGTGAATCTAAACTTATCTATGGATTGGCGGGGAGCATCCAGAATGCTTTATCCGAGGAGGGAGCATCATCCAGCTTGTGCGTCTCCATACTACCATCTTTTACACTGAAAATGTGCAAGGTCTGCTCCCAAGGATACGCCATGTAGATGCAGTTCTCTCGCAGTCCAGACTTGCCGACAGAGCAGAGAGCACCAGAGTTGAACAGGGACAAGAGGAACGCTCGATCACCAACATCATACACTTTTCTCCATCTCTGCTTTGAGAAATCCATCCTATGAACCCTTGCGCCATAAATTGTTTTCGCCGTGACCCATAACAGGGAAACCATATAGAGCTCCCCGTCCGATTCCACCAGAAAAACTTGGGCTGGAGCCTGTTCAACGCCGTAGATATCATCGACCGCGTCGTTGATCTCGATGGAGCTGAACACGGGAGCAGGGGAGAAGTCGAGAACGCCCAGCTCGGTCTGCGTGCTGTTGAAGTAGAACTTGCCCCCGCACGCCGCGATCGGAGTTATGACCTCTTTCTCCTCGGATTGCAGGTCCACGAGAGGCTGGGTTCCGATGTAGTAGTCGTGTTTCTGCCACTGATCGTCTCCGATGTGACAGTACCAGATGAAGGTGGCGTAAGGCTCGACCAGAAGCACGACACAGTTTGAAGCGGTGGGCTTGTTGGAGAGCAGGCAGATGCAGTCTATGAACAAATCATGTTCGATTGGTAACGGCGGCAGCTCGATCTTGCCGCCGCGATTCTGGGGACTCCACAGGAAGGTGGACGTGGAGGCAGGGCACCTGACCAGCATGAAGCCGTGCGTGGCTGGGCAGATCTCCTTGTTCTTCAGCTCGTCGACGTCGCCGGCGATCGTCTTCTTCTCCGAGACGTCGAAGATCGGCGTGGGTCGGCCCGCGCCGTGGTGGAAGGCGAGGCACGGCAGAGACCCGGCCAGCGTGCGACTCGGCGACATCATGGCGTAGAGTATCTGCACGTTGATGATTACTGACCTAACCGGCGAGATATAGAGGGTGCTCGACGTGCCACGACCTGCTTCTTTAATACTACTGAAGACTAGAGCAGGAGTTTATATAGAAGAAGATCCGACTTGGGGTTTGATTGGAATCGGGATTATAGATGGAAACGAAGGGGTTGTTTAATTTGCTTAGTGATTAAGGTTGCCTTAGGTTGCTAAGTTTGACCGACTTAGGACCACGTTTGGATCAAGACTTACCTTAGGCAAGATAGTTTTTGTCACATTAGGGCCCCACATCACATACACATAAAATATATGATAAGAGCAACTCTAACCGGGTGATTCATTTTGTCCGTTTGGATCATTCGGACATAAAACCTGATCCAACGGGGCGATTCAAACGGACACAGCGTCCGCCATCTGTCCGTTTTGTGTCCATTCAGACCTATATTCGGCCTAAATTTGAGTCACATTTGGATATGCAGCGGACATGTTGGCAATGAGCCGCGACGCCGTGTCGGGCTCGTCCAGCGCGTGTATGGGCGCGATCTGGACGCGTTGGGCACGTCGGGACCGCGGCGTAGGCGTGTGTGTGTGCTAGTCCGCGTATGTGCGCTTGTAGGTTGCTCAGTCAGCTGCACGAGGGTGTGGCCGCGCCGGGCGCTGGACCCGGTCACGTCCCGTTACGTGCGTGCGCGGCGGGCGCGGAAACTGTTGTGAGCGCGCGGCCGGGCCGAGCATGCAGATCATGGCGCAAGAGCTACATGCGGAGTCAAGCCGTCCTGGGCGCGTAGTCATGGGTGCAGACGCTGCATGCGGGTGCGTGGGCAGGAGTGGATGCGGCCGTTGTTATATGCATGGCGTATAAAGACTCCTGGTGTACTGCTTGTAAGTGGTGTGGAGTGAGCTCGAGTTCGTGCTCGAGGGAAAAACAAAGGCGTTCGTGCGCCGGAACTCCACCGTGTCCCCCTTCTCCTTGTATCTTCTTCTTCCTTGCTTCGGTCTGGTCTAAGGCGAGGTGAGAGAGAGAGAGCTAGGGTAGAGGGAGAGCCACGGCAACAACAGGACACAAAGCGGAAGTTTTCTGTGGCCTCCTCGTCCGCCTCCCTCTGCTGCACACGAGCACTGGCCCATCTGTCATCGAGGGGCACCCACCCATCCCACCCCGTCTCTCTCCTTTTTTCTCTTTCTCCATCCACCCCACAGCGCCCTGCCGCCGGCCGCTTCGGCCTCCGTCGCGAGCTAGCAGGGAGCAGGGGCCGGGGCAGCGCTAGAGAAGCACGGGAGCGGGGGCAACGCCAGGGAAGCGCCGGAGCCGATGTGAAGCACCTGTGCCGCGCTCGCCTTGCCGCGCCGGTGCACCGCCGTGGCGCCCCCGTGCTCCTCCGGTGCCGGTGCACCGCCGTGGCAGCGCGAGGGGCGGGCGAGGCGCGAGCTGCTGCTGGCGTACAGCGCGGGTGGCGTGCGGTGCGCGGCCGGGGCGAGAGCTGCTGTAGCCCCGGCGAGGCGCGCGCGACGGGGCCCTGGCGCGGCGGAAAGGCAGGGCGGGAGCTGCGGGGCGGGGCGCGGAGCACGGCGCGGGGCGAGGCTGCGCCGGTGTTGGTTGGGAGCTCGTCGGATGCAGGTCAAATACTCGTCGGATGCTGGCCAGACGCACGTCGGACGCTCTTCTGTGGCCGTGTGCGTAGCTAGCACCGCTGGAGCACGGCCCTGAGCACGAAAGGCAAGGAAGGTGAGACGTAGAGACGCCTACCGGTGCTCCTTGACATCAAGTTGTGCACGGAGCCTCTTGACATGAAGCTGCTCGTCCTCTGCGTGCCGCGCCGAGCTGTGCTCGCCCTGCCTTGTCTCACACCCCCGCCGTGCCGCCCTGCTCGCCCGTCTCCGCGTTGGAGCTCGCACACCCGGCCGCGTCCACTCTGTAGCTCGACTGCCGGCTTCGCCTCGCGCCCGGCCGGTGCTGCTGGAGCAGGTGGTCGCGGCCGCCAGGCGCCCCTCGTACGCGCTTGCGTGGCTACAACTCGTCCCGGCCAGTTGTCAACGCGCTTGCGTGGCTGTGTGTGATGTCTACACGGGGGCCGGCTGCTTGCATGCATGTGCTGGTGCGAGCGCGCGACCAGAGCACGGGCGTCGGCGGAGGCAACCTCGCCGGGGCGTGACCGAGCTGCAGGGCGGGCGCTGCGCGCGCGAGCGGGCGCGGCGAGCTGCGGCGCGGGGGTGGGGCGCGCGCGACGGGCGCAGCGAGTTGCGGCTGGGAGCTCGCGGGCACAGGGTGAGGTGGCGCGGGAGCTCGCCCATCAGGTAGGTGTTTGATTGAATGCCGATGCGGACATGCACAAAATGCATCTGGCTTCCGTTGGACGCACCAGCAGCCAATCCAGACAAAAAAGCGAATGCGGACAAGTGAACAGACGACTTAAACGGACAAAAAACTAACAAAATCAGCGTCCATTTGAGCTAAGTTTTCTTAAGCTTGTTAACTTGTAGATCTTATTTTATAGAACTAACCTTAGTCATACTCCCTCCGGTCCTTTTTACTCTGCACATTGGATTTGCAGAAAGTCAAACTATGTTAAGTTTGACCAAATTTATATTAGAAATTATTAGCATATATAATATCTAATAAATATAATATGAAAATATATTCCGAGATGAATCCAATGATATTGGTGTTGTTATGTGAATGTCAATAATTTTTTATATAAACTTAGTCAAAGTTGGATGAGATTGACTTCAGACAAAGCTAATATGCAGAGTAAAAAGGACCGGAGGGAGTACTTGGCAAAAAAGTATGGTAAAGTATGGCATTGCTAGGCCTAGAACCAAGCTACCTGAAATTTAGCTCCTCCGACTTCGGCTTTCCCGCCCCATGTCTCGCCATCGCCTTCGGATCTCCTTCTTGCAGCCGGCTTTTTTTCTTCAAATTTGCTAAATTTTAGTCAACTAATTTTAATTCGGCTCCAATCGTTTCTTGGCCGTTGGATCATGCATTGTGATCCGTGAGAGAAGTAATCGTTTGAGTAGTTATCGGGCCCACACTTTTAGTCACCAGGACACTCGTTAAGTGCACTTTCCCGTCTGTTTTCCTTTTCCTTTTTTTTTCCTTCTGTAGCTGTTTCCCCCTTCCTATTCTAAAGCGGGGGAGAGGTGCTCCTCCGTGGCATTTTCGACGCCCCCCCCCCCCCCCAGGCATAGGGGGTCATTCCGGTAGTGCCCCCCACACGCTTGCAGGTTTTTGTGCTCTTGAATGTGATTTATGTCTTGAACGCCCTCGCCATGCCTCAATCCAGGTTGTCGATGCTTGTGTTAGTGTAGCGTTGGGATCGTTTCTTGTAGGAGTTGGGTTATTGTGCTGTGTTTGATGGGTTTGTTTTTTTGAGGTGTTTTTGTGTCTGCGATGTTGCCCCAACTAAAGTAGGGATGGATTTAGTTTAATTAGCTGGTGCTTTCTAGGTTTATGGGTCTTATTTCTATTTTTCATGTTGCAAAATTTGCTGCTGATGGCGTTTGACTTTAGTTAGACTGATAGTTAGGTTGTTAGTTAGTTTGTGCCTATAAGCAGTAAGCCTTAGTAACTATTCGTCGATGTGTTTAGTTTCTATACATGATAATTGGTCATGTTCTGTAGTATTTCTTGAGATGTGGCCTGTTTTTCCTTGTATTTTTTTGTAATCTAGTGTTTTTTGTAAATTATATATTTGATTTTCTACTCTAAGATATGGTTAGCATATATAGTTCAGAGATTTATGTCTACCATGCAGTAGTTGTCATACATTTTTCCAGTTCAACAGTGATTTATTACTGTTTTTGTTTGTGTTGTAACTCTTGCTGAAGTTCTCTATAAACAAGGAGAAATGTATATGTATTTCAATGTCAATTATACTGTAACAGCATTAAAGTGCCATTTTATCAGTTGATTTGTTTATTATGCATGTTAATGGAATGTAATCTATTTTGTTTGTCAGTTATAATATATGTTATGATCAATTATTGTATAGTTTTCCTTTAGTCTCTCTTTCAGATTCTTATTTATATTTCATCCTTTAGCTAGTGATGTGAACTCAGGCATGTCAGTAGTATGTTTACCTTGAATTTCCTGGAAGTGTAGACTCCAAAGACTCAAATTGCTAACCGCCGACATTCCCAACTTATAAGGATAAAATATACGAATGATATGTTATTTATGTTTTTTGCCACTGATTTCATCGGTGATGGAAGCATTACTATTCTTAGTTTATATTTACAGTACAAAGATTCATGGTTTACATTGTTTAAGTACTTGTAATTTTACTAGACGGTCACGACTCACTACTCATTTTACATACTTTTACATTAGTTGTCTACAAGATTTAATGTGTGTCCTAGTTATATTTCCCCCTGTTAAGCTCAGAGTAAGTTGCTACCCATGTGACATTATATTTCTATAATATATTTTCTCTAGCCATTAATTATACTCTCTAGAATCTAATTTCTCTAGCCATAACTTACTTACTTTTTTTTAGCTTTTTCTATAGACTATTTTTTCGCTAACTAGAATAGAATAGTTTCACTTTACAGTTGCCTTGTACATTATTTAGACTTTTTAACTACTATAGTTTTGATTGGTAGGGTAGTGGTATTTTTTGACAACTACATCTTTGTTTTCGATTTATTTAATTTACTTTGTGTTAAGTTCTTCACCTCTTACGTACTTACATTTTGTCCTAACTAGAAAATACCCAGTGCATTGCTGCGGGAATCAATTGCAATATATTTAAGTGATCTGATTGTAACATGCATAGTTGAATTAATGATAGTATACAAACTAAAACTAAAATAAATATTCTATATTGTATTTAATTGTTGTGTAATCCAAAAATATTTTGAATATAAATGGCATAATATAGACCTGAAAAAATGTGAATTTTAAAAAGTTCACGGATTTGAAACAAACTACATGAATTTGAGTCAGCACAGTCAAAACTGGGGTGACTCAGCACCAAAACCGGTCAAAAACGAGACCAAGGAAGAACATTGTCCGGTTTCAGTAGTTAGGGGGAGGGGCGGGGGTTGTCCGGTTTCGGAGTTGAGGGACCAAATAGCTGAGGGACGAAAATTATACTTTTTCTCTTTTATCAATAATCAAGATTATGTTCACAACGACAACTCCGAGAAACATATGTGCATGTGTAAACTAAGAAACGATTTGTCTTTCTTGGTTCTCATTTTGGCTTTCTAGCTCTGGCGCAGGGAAAGAATGATTCACTCCGGTCGCCGGGCAGCGGAGCAATGATGTCGGTGAGAGGGGCAACGGCCCGATGCCTTTCGAGACGTCCGGCACAAGTATGCCCTGCCTGCCATGTCAGGCACGTCGCCGAAGCAAAGTCATGAAGCTACGTGTCCGCGACACCACCCAGCTTTACTTTCCTCTCCCCATCATTCCACACGCCTCCAATCCATCCGTCGATATCATATTCCGACGTGCTCAACGCACTATATATCCCTGTCTCGTCTATCAACATCTCAAGACAAAACATTGATTCTATAGATACATAGGCAGTCGATCTGGAGGTGTTCGTCCAGTTAATTAAAAGAAAGATGGGAAAGCCGGAAGAGTTGGTTGTACTGCTAGTAGCTCTTGCCTTGGTTCTTGGCCTCGTGTCCGGCGGCAACTTTTACGACGAATGCGACGCTACGTGGGAGCCCCAGAACTGCTGGACCTACGACGGCGGCAACAGCCTCTCCCTCGCCCTCGTCAGCAACTCCTCAGGTCTTTCTTCAACCTCACATCTTCTGTGTTTTTCATGGAGTTCTCTTCTGACTATCAGCATGAATGAATGTGCGGGTGGTTAGGCTCGATGATCAGGTCCAAGAGGCAGTTCATATATGGAACAGTGTCGACCATGATCCAGCTCGTCAAGGGCGACTCCGCTGGCACCGTCACGACGTACTACGTAAGTAGTTGCTCTTGCTCCCAACCATCTTATATGCATCGACGAACCTTTTGTTTTCGGTCCCATATACCTATATATTCTTCGAGGATTGATTGATACTGTTGTTCGATTCAGACATCGTCGGTGGGGGATGACCACGACGAGATCGACTTCGAGTTCCTGGGGAACGAGACGGGGCAGCCCTACACGCTACACACCAACGTCTACGCCGCCGGCGTCGGCGACAAAGAGATGCAGTTCCGCCCCTGGTTCGACCCCACCGACGGCTACCACAACTACACCATCTCCTGGACGCCCTGCATGCTCGTCTGGTACGTCGACGGGACGCCCATCCGGGCCTTCCGCAACTACGAGCGCACCCACGGCGTGGCCTTCCCGACGAGTCGCCCCATGTACGCCTACTCCAGCATCTGGGCGGCCGAGGACTGGGCTACGCAGGGCGGCCGCGTCAGGGCCGACTGGAGTCGCGCGCCCTTCGTCGCCAGCTACCGCGGCATTGATCTTGATGTTTGCGAGTGCTACGGCGGCGACTGCGTCCACAGCTGCGCTGGGGCATTCGGGGACTGCGGCGGGCTCACCGGCGACCAGCGGGGGAAGATGCAGTGGGTGCAGGACAAGTACAGGATCTACGACTACTGCGCCGACCACGAGGCCGGCAAGGTGCCCGGCGTCGAGTGCACCCTGCCGCAGTACTGATGAAGAGCATTCATTCATTGTGCTTCATGCCGTTGCCAACCACGTTGATTTTGCACTTTCCACACACTATGTTGGACTTCTTTTTTCTGCTCTGTTCAAAATCCACTCTTTGGAGAACTAGGCTGTAGCCTAGTGGCAAGGGTGGGCAGTGGTGCACCCTGCAACCAGGGTTCGAATCCTGTCAGGGTCGAATTTCTGGTTCCTCACCCGGGTGGGCTTCTTCTATAAAACTAATTCCATGGGTGCTAGTGCCCATGGATCTCTTTTTTTTTTAATCCGCTCTTTGATTTGCAGGCGTTATGTATATCGAAATAATAAGAGATGGGAGCTCTTTATTTCTTCGCAGCAGTTTTTAGCAGCATTTTGAGGTGTAAATCTAACTGTTAGCTGTGGTGGCGATAATTCAACCCAGAGTCCGGGCTTAGACGAGCCCGGCGAACAATAACTCAATTTAAAATAGAAGGAAAGTTAAAAAAATCCAAAAACAATTGTGGTGAAAGATGCAAACTTGGATCTTTTTTTTTTAATCCGCTCTTTGATTTGCAGGCGTTATGTATATCGAAATAATAAGAGATGGGAGCTCTTTATTTCTTCGCAGCAGTTTTTAGCAGCATTTTGAGGTGTAAATCTAACTGTTAGCTGTGGTGGCGATAATTCAACCCAGAGTCCGGGCTTAGACGAGTCCGGCGAACAATAACTCAATTTAAAATAGAAGGAAAGTTAAAAAAATCCAAAAACAATTGTGGTGAAAGATGCAAACTTAAAAAAAAATTACACAGAATTCACGCACAGAAGCATCTTGCACCACAAAAAAATTGGAATTTTTTGAACTTTTTTCTATTTCAAATCGTAGTACTGTTTATGCCCGGGCTCAGAGGCTCATATGAGCCCGGGCACCAAATCGCCACTCTCCTATGGTAGGGGGTATACTATGAAGGGACCTCCTATATGCCGCTCGTTGCAGCAAGGAGTCAGCATTTCGCACAGAAGCAGCTCACCTGGGCTGGCACAAGTTGCAGGTGCGCCACGTTTATGGGATTAAAAAATTCAAAAAGGAGTGGCACAGCTGGGAATCAAACCCGCATCTTCCTATGGATACACGTGATGAGCTAGCCACCACAACTATCTAATTCTTATATCAAAATTGGCACCGCGAACCTGAAGAAACTAATAATAGCGACGAAAACTTGAAATATGAGTTCGCAAAACGAAGATAAACTAAAATATGAGTGAGGGATGGGACACGGTACCTCGCACCAGTCAAACAAGTAGCTAGCCACTATGTTTCTGAGATTTCGTGTCAAAAAAGTAGTCCGGCATATATGAACTATAAGCCGCGACAAAGGCTATTTTAAGACTTTCAAAACGTGACTTTCTTTATGGAAAAGGTAAATAATTTTTGTACCACAACCATTTTCTAATTTGTCAAAAAAAATTTATAAAGCCCTGAACAAAACCTTCCTATAAAATACTTCAATTTGAAACGAATTTTGTTCATGTGCCAAAAGCCTTTACAGTCTACTCTAATCTTTCGAAAGCAACTAGTTAACGAGCGCTCCTTCGCGAGCCTCACAACGATCAGCGTCACTTGGCACGCTCCCAGCCGCCCGCCACGTGTCACGCTCTGGACGCTACCTCCGGATTTTTTTTATTTTTCCGCACGCGTTTCCTTCTTTTAAAATGGTTTTTTGGGGTTTTTTACGTTCGGTTTTCCACCGGTCTTCCTTAACTTTTGAACAAAAAAATCCGAAAAAAATTGCGCGAAAAAACACGTTTTTTTATTTTAATTTTTTTATTTCGCGAGAGTCACGGTTTTGCTTCCGCGAGAGGCACCGTTTTGCTTTCACGAGAGTCATGGCCGTGCCTCTCAAAAACGAAAAAAAATGCGTTTTCTGTTTTTCCCTTCCGCGAGAGTCACGGTTTTGCTTCTGCGAGAGGCATGGTTGTGCTTTCGCGAGAATCATGGCCGTGCCTCTCGGAAACAAAAAAGAACATGTTTTTTGTTCTTTTTTTCTTCCGCAAGTGGTACGACCGTGCCTTTCTCGGAAACGAAGAAAAAACACGTTTTCTGTTTTTTTTTCCTTCATAGAGAGGCACGGTTTTGCTTCCCCACTTGTATCCCTACAAAAACCAGAATAGAGAACACATTAACAATGATGACTTCTAAACAACACATGATGTGTAAAGATTCTACTGAGCCACACATTTGTCGGTAGTGTGCAATTTTTTAAAAATGGGAAATAGCGTGTGATACATTCAAAGTTTTCTTTTGAGGGCATTTTGACATATCTAAAACTAAAAATGCCTTATTTCATCGCCCCTCTATCTCGGTAAGTGTAAAACTATTTGTCAAAGTCGGAATATCATTTCTGTTTTGCTCCATCTGAGCACCTTGTCGCGCAAAGTAGGCGGGGCAATTGGGGGGCGGAAGTGAAGTACCTCCATTCTCTAGGACGAACACAATAAATGACATATGTGGTCTGTCATCTGGGTTCTCCTGGACACATAAGAGTGCTACATGGACGCAAAGCAAAACTTCATCTGGTGAACAGTTATCCATAATAGATGAGTCCGGCAAATCCTCAGTCTTCCCTTCGTTCCACATATTCCATGACTAGAAAAAAAATAAGAAAAACATATCAATATTCATTTTGTTTGTAAATGCTTCAGAGTTTTGAACTGCTTAATTTCATAAATAAAACTAGAGATAAGTTTTGCGCATACTCACATAGACTGTGAGGCTTGGGAAGCCCATAGTTTGACTATTTGAGCTTCTCCTTATACCAGTCACAACCTCTAGTAGTAGCACGCCAAAGCTGTAGACATCAGATTTGGTAGAGAAGACACCTTCCATTGCATACTCAGGAGCCATGTATCCACTGCTTGATCATTTCAGTTATAAGAGTTGTCAGATTGGAGTTGCGTTTATCATAATTAATATGATTTAACACCCAATGGATACTCACTATGTTCCGACAACCCGTTGGGTATTTGCACTTTGTTGGTTATCAACGATGATCCTGGCCATACCAAAGTCTGCTATCTTAGGTTTCATCTCTGCATCTAGCAAAACATTTCCAGCTTTGAGATCTCTATGAATTATCGTCAGTCTTGAATCTTGGTGGAGGTAGAGAAGTCCCTTAGCGACTCCTTTTATTATATTAAACCGTTTTGTCCAATCCAGCAACAATTTTCTTGAATCATCTGTAAATAGAAGGAACCGTAATAAGATTTTTCTTCTAGCATCTTAAGGCATTTTTTGTTGTAAGAATACACACCAAAAATTGTGGCATCTAAGCTCTTATTAGGAAGATACTCATAAATCAGTAGCTTTTCTCCTCCCTCGGCACAACATCCAAGAAGACGAACCAAGTTTCTGTGTTGCAATTTCGCTATTAGAATTACTTCATTCTTGAATTCCTTTGTTCCTTGTTGAGAATCCTTACTTAGCCTCTTCACAGCAACTGCTTGACCACCTAATATTCCCTAGAGATATGCAATGCAAATCTTAGTTTAATTTGAGCTTGACATATGGAACAAATTATATCTCCTAATTTAGAACTAATGACTTGAAACTGCATATTCCTGAGGTACCTTGTAAACTTTGCCAAACCCTCCCCGTCCGATCATGCATGTTTCAGAGAAATTGTGTGTTGCGAGGGAAATTTGTTCGAATCTGAAAGATGGAAATTCATCACCATGGGGAGGGTTTTCTTCCCCATGTTGATCGGTGGTACTCATATCATCCAACCAAATACTCATGTGCTTTCTCCATCTTTTGTTTTTACCTGTCCGCACAATGTTATTGTCACCACAATGATATAGTGGCTTTCCATCCAACAAGCATAATACAAGCATGGGAAAGAACCCACAGGGCATATGTGCCACCCATGGAAAAATGACGTACCAAACAAAATGGCTATCTCTTATGTTATACTCCCCCTGTCCCAAAATAAGTGTCTTAACTTTAACTAGCTTTAGTACAAAGTTGTATTAAAGTTGAGACACTTAGACGGAAGGAGTACACACACACACACACACACACACACACACACACACACACACACACACACACAGCATGCTATCATATAGCAGTGATTACTTGAGCATAATTAAGAAGTGGCAACCTCTATGACCGACTGTGTAGTGTAGCCTACCCGTTACATCTCTCCCGCGATTTCCAAACCGCAGAACCACCTAACTTTTTTTGTTTGCTGCAATCTTACATATTTTAGTGGTTTATTTAGGCATATTATTGTTGTAGACAATGAACTCCAGTTCATATGGCCAAATGGATATTCTCATAAGATGGTAAAATATGACTTCTTCCTAACGACATTGAAATAAACATACCTTTGTATTTTAACCATGCGAGGCAGAAGCTTACGAGTATGAGAACACAAATACCGCCTAAAACTGGCAGTACAATCCTTATTTTATTGCTCTTTGTACTTTTACCTATGCAATACATACATATAACATAAGACAAATGAATAATAGAAAAAAAATAGCAAACACAAAACCAACAGTAGAAACATGAAGAACGAATAAAAATCAGTAGGATATACTCCCTCCGTGCTGAAATACTTGTCGAAAAAATGCATAAAAGTGAATGTATCTAGAACTAAAATACGTCTAGATACATCCATCCCTCCGACAAGTATTTCCGGACGGAGGAAGTATAAAGGAGGAGAAATTAATAGCGAAACTAGTACTCCCACCGATCCAATCAAATAAGTGTAGCGGTTTTGCAGTTTTGAGTTGAAAACTGCGACACTTATATTGAATAAAGGGAGTAGTAGAAAGCGGGTGATATTGAGGTTTGGTACCAGCTGCAGCATCAAGGCCCGCAAGACGGAGATAAAGTGTGTCGCTACCAAGCACCGTGCCAATCTTCCCCGTGTCGACCAACTCTCCAGCCCACACCAAGCACATCGTCCTGCCTCTTCCGGTACTTCCGCTGCTTAAGTTGGCATAGGCATATGCCATGCAGGAGCAGTTGCGGCTGCACTCCGCCGTGCACTCATCGAATGTATTTATATCCTTGCCGCCGACGAGCTCAAACTTGTCTGGGGACATCATCCCTGGCAATGCTAAGAAGCCATCGCCACACCCTCTTAGCTGCTCCTTCCGTCGACACCCCGCTGAGAAATTTCCGCCAGCCCATTCCTCCTCGCTCGCCGGCTCGAAGCCGTCATGGCACTTGCACGTGTACACAGGCGAGTCCGTCTCATCACAGTAGCCGTACGTGCCACAGTATCCATAGCGGTTGCATTCATGGGACGGCCACTTCCCAAGGACTACCCACGCCGATGTGTTGCGGCTCCAGCTCTGGATTTGGAACTCACCGGAGTGGGTGAGCACATACCTGGTGTTAGGGGCGCCGTCGGAGAGGCTGTAGGTGACGTAGATCTCGTCGTCGTTGTCGACGACGGCCTGGTAGATGACGAGCTCCGTGCTAATGTTCCCCGTAAGGTAGTCACCACTAACCGAGTACCCCGTCCACGGGGCACTGCGGGCCACTGGCTGCTCCCCATCCCAGAGGAATAATTGGAGGAACGTCACCGGGTCAGCGCCGTAGGAGAAGCGCCCCGGCGAGGGGTCGCCGGGGCCCTTCCAGGATACCAGGCGTTCGTCCCTATCGCCATGCGTGTTGTACTTTATCCCGAGCTTCATCCCAGGAAGGAATGTGTCGGTTTGGTGGTCGAAGCTCTGCCATAGAACGGTGCCGTTTGACGACCGGACCACGAGGTTGCCGGTATTCAGAAGCACTGCCGTTGGGGGAGACGAGCCAGAGGCAGCGACTCCCACGTTGGCTGTTGCCCAAACCACATGGCTGCCATCGTCACCGTCGGATAGGACGAGATTGGAGGTGCTGTTGAGGGAGAGGGTCGGTGCCGAGGGTGCGGTGTTGATGGCCGGAGTTTCTCGGTTGGCGACCCACACGACGGTGAGGCCAGGAATGTTGTTGTACCATATGCCAAGGTATAGCTTGGCCGGAGTGGAGTTGGAGGGGGCGAAGAAGCCCAATGCAAAAGCACCACCATCGGAGACGATTGTGGAGCCAGGAGAGAGTGGCTCGCCGGGGACAAGCCGGTCGTCGGATGCGCTCAACGGCAGGAAGATCAGAACTATCAGCACCGCGGCGCCTCGAGCAGCCCGATCCATGGGTCGATCAGGCCAAACCAAAAAGGTTAGTACTAACTACGGACTAGGTAGCCTCCTGGTGCTGCGCGCTTGCTGGGAGTACTTCTATTACCAAGCCTTGGTCTAGAAGCAAAAACATGCGTTGACGAACGACCCGTTCCAGCATCCCCACTTGTTTGATCACGTAACCATATGATTAACTAATGCAGTTTCTGGAACCCTGGTGCAATTGCCTGCTTCCGAGTAGTTGAGGGTGTGTTTGGAGTTCACATGTCAGCTGTCGAGTGAGCCAAGTCCAACTCTGCAACTCCAGTCCCCCGACTCCCCCCGCGTCGTCCGCTCTCGGGCGACTCGGGGGCGCAACCCCAGTCGCCCGCCGGTTCCCCGCCGCCCCTCCTCCTCCCCCGCCGCCGCCGGCAGCCGTCGCCGGGCTTGCCCGCGCGGCGGTAGGCGGCGGCGGGGTTTCCCCACACGCCTGCCTCGGTCTCTGGAGACCCCCCTCCCCGCATCAGACGCCGCTGCCTGCTTCTTGCCGGCCCTCTGCAGCGGTCGCCGGAGTTCGCCACCTCCCGATCCGGTGCAGGGGCCTCCTAGACGGCGCGGCCCATCAGATCAGGACGGCTCGGCCCTGGATCGGGGCGCTCCTCCGATCTGGCGGCCGGTGAGCCGGGGTTCGCCGGATCCGCCCGGATCTGGCCGGTGTGGCCCTGCCTCGTCCGCCCGGCTTGGGTCGCGGTGTGGTGCTCCCTAATGGCGGCGGTATGGGTCTTTCTCCATGGTTCGATGGGATGTGTGCGGTGGGTGGATGCTGGGGCAGCGGCCTCGGGTGGTGTGGACGGCGTTGCCTCTGTGGGCGACGGGCGTGGGTGATGGTGGTCCGCGACTTCGGCCGTGCGGGCGGCGAGGTCTCGGTGGACGTCTACTACAGTGGGTCGGGGGTGCCCCGTCACCCGGCGAGCCTGCTTCGATGAAGTCGAACGCCTTCTTCGGCTGCGTGCGCTCCTCTGGCCAGGTCTTTGGCCGAGTGGATGGGATGGGGCGGGACCGGGGGAAACCCTTGGCCGTCGGCGAAGGCCACGACAATGGCGGCGCCTTTGTTGGGCGTCCGTTCCCTTCTTGGAGGCCTTGTCGAGGTCCTCTCCCATCTTTCACTGTGATCTTTTGTTGGGCGAAAGCTCAAGTTCCCCTTGTGGGCGACGGCGTCGTACCCTCGTCGTGCTCCTTCTTGAAGGCGTCGCCTCGGGTTCCCAGAAGCACGGTGGGCGCTTTGCGGTGCGTGTGAGGTGTTTGGCGGCGGCAATGTGTGCAACGTTTCATATATTCTACCGCCGGTCTTCATCTTGTGGTAGCGCTCCTTCGGCTTGGAGATGGACTGGCATAGGTGGTGGTCGTTATTTGGCGTCATGGTGGCGTCGATGACGGAGGAACCTGCCAAGGTTAGTACCTCAATCTGCTCTGAAGATGGATAAGTGGAAGATGGTGGTGACGACACATGTGAGTGCGTCGGACTGGATTGTGACCCGGACCCAGTATGTGACTCGGTCGGGGCTTCCAGCTTTAGATGTTAGGCCTAGGTGAGAGGTCTGGGTATATGGCCCAGCTTGCACCACTTCATCATATGGATAGGAGTAGCGGCATGTGTTGCCAAGATGGCGGATTCAAGCATATCGTTATACTACTTTGTAAGGTCCTCGAGAATAATTAATAAAGTGGCCGCATGCATCTCCCAGATGCAGAGGCCGGGGGTCATCCTCCTTTTCTAAAAAAATGTCAGCTGTCGAGTATGAATCGAAATGACTAGACGGACTAGTGACTGGAATATTAACCTATTCTAGCGAGGCCGTAATTTGCCCGGAAATTTATAGCGACTATTGACTGAAACTCAGTCAGAGGCTACCCGGTGCTGGATTTTTCAAAGGAGGCCTCGAGCCTCTAGATCTCCTCCTTCACCCACCTCCCTCCTCCAGCCCCTCCCATCCCTCCCGTTGCTCCCATGTCATGTACACCTGATAACCATGTCTAGTGACCGCGCATATTGTTCCAAAGAGAATCTTACAATCTCATGTATGATAGCAAAAGCATAGAAGGTTTTAGGCATAAGGCTATCATGCATGACTTGACATATCATCATCCGGTCTCAAACACACATGTTAAGTACCCAAAAGAAAGTGTATATAGCTACGATTTAATCACTTACGTTCCAAGCCTGGTGGCAATCTAGTTACTCAGTAGAAACAATGTGCAATCGCATTTTGCATAACAAAGAAATATAAGATATGGTGAGGAAAAAATAACAAGTGCTAATGGTGCATCACTTTTGTGTTGTATTCTTTTCTTCTTCTTTTTTTCATTTGTTTGCATAGAAGATGTTCTACTAGTATTTATTGTTTTTGGTTGCTTGTCATTACTGTTCAATTGTTTTCCTTGATGCTCTAGTGGGACGGGTTGCAACCCTATCTCAGCTGCCAAGACTTAAAGAAGAAGCGGCGGTTGGCTGGCAAGCCAAGTGCCCATCAGCCCATAGCGACTGGCCTTCGACGCACCTATGTTATCTTGTTTTTCTTCAAAAATCTAGTAACTCCACTACAATGATGTCATCCGACTGGCCTTCTCATAGGTCCAAGGCGCCAGTATCGTAGCAGAACTGGAGTTGCGGTTTGCTTGAGAGCGTGGAGGTTCCAAGTGTGTTGGTCTGGTGGCCCTTGCAAGTTCATGAAGTTTAAAGACATGGCGTGTGCATTTTTTGATGTCTATCAATACTATCATATTATTTGACATTCATCACAAAATAACTTAAACTTACATTGAACATGACGGAAAGATATAACTTAAACTTACATTGAACATGCCGGAAAAATATAACTTAAGCTTACATTGAACATGCTGGAAAAATATAAAGATCTTTAGATAGAGAGTTGCTACATGTATGATGGCCACTAAAAAGAACAAATGCAAACGTACATTAGTGCATGATAGTGTCTGTGAAATTTGTGGTACCGGGATGAGGATGAGTACCATGCCGTTTCCGTCATCTCATGCACAAGGAGCAGAGCCCTAAGAAAGATACGCCATGAAGGAAGAATGGGATCTGCCATTGGAAAAGGAATTTCGGAACACAGGGAGTGATTGGCTGCAAGTACTGCTGGACAAATGCAATGGTAATATGAAAGTTAAGCTCCTGCCGCTGTTGTGGAGGGCCTGGTTTTTGAGAGACTTGCATACACAGCGACGGGAAATCAGTATGTTGGCACTGTGCTCTGAAAGTGATAGAGGCAAAAGGTTTTGGTCCTTAACTGAAGAAAAACCGAGAAACCAACCTCTGTTGGTGACAAGGTCGAAATAGCCTCCCCAGGGGACGAGCGGTCAGAACACTGGCTTCCTTCCTGGTTACAACTTACACGGACCACCGGCATCTCTGCCGACTCAAATTGTAAATCACAAATTCCCGATGGTCATCGATTCACTTGCTTGATTTCTTTCCGTGGGAGATAGTCAGTCATGTTGGAATAAACCACTGAGTCCAGTCCGGCCCGGGCCTGGAACCATCACCGAATTGTGTTTGTATTAGGCTAGCAGCTAGCTTCTATGCTATATATACGTACGTACAGTACGTGCACCTCCCCTTGTAAACTCAGATCGCTCCTGTAGTCCTGCTGACATCCAATCGGTGCAAGGAAAGTATACTTGCGGCGGCGTCGTATGGTCAGGACTACCCCCAACAAGTTTAACGACCCCGCCTTCGATCCGACTATATTTTCCCTCCAAATCAGAGTCTCTACATGCCGTGTATAAAACAAGGAAGGAAGAGCCCGCGTTGCAAGAAATTATCCGACCATGGACGACGAGACGACGGCAGCGGCGACGCGTTACGTGCCGCACGAGCTCGTCATGCAGATCCTGCTTCGTCTCCCTGTCAAGTCGCTGATGCGGTTCACCTGCGTCTGCAAGGCGTGGCACGACACCATCACCCGCAACCAGTCGTTCCAGCGCCAGCACCTCTGCCTCCAACAGACGTGCGTGCTAATCGCGCCGTGGATAAGAACCAACTACGGCGGCCATCCTTATGAAAGAAAGCTTAAGGTCACCACACCGGGCTTATACCGGTGGGAGATGAGCCAGGACGCTGCGACTCTCGTTCTAGCCATGGACTCCTTCCCTATGGTGGAAGCCGGCAGAAGGCACAATTTGGCGCACTGTGATGGTCTTGTGCTGGTGTCCATGGACGACACCGTGTGGGTTCTCAATCCAGCTACTCGCCACGTCCTGCTTTTGCCTCAGAGCTGCGTAACCCCGCGTGGGCTTCGTAGGTGCTTTGATGGGGCGCTGGGTCTTGGGCATGACCCTCATTCCAACACATACAAGGTTGCCCGTTTCTATTACCCCTCTGTGGACAGGCTCGAGAGAGGTGGTTACCACTACACCCTTGGGATGGAGGTGTTCACCATCGGGAGAGATCAGCATTGGCGTGAGACGGCAGCGCCACCTCCGTACCCTATCATGGCAGGTCGAACAGCGACCTTCTTCAAAGGATCATTGCTCTGGACAATCGATGAGTCGCTGTTGCTCCCGGGGGATGCTGTACCTGCCCGAGGTTTCCTTCGCTTCAGCTTGAATGATGAGTCTTTCCGTGTCATACCGGCGCCTCCTGGGTGCCCCGATCTTCGATACGCGACGTCCAACTTGGCTGAGTTGCGCGGGGAGCTATGCGTTGCTCATGACGGGCCCAAACACAAATCTTTCAGGTCGGCTTGTATATGGGTTTGCAATGATGTGGATGGTTCCAATCCACCACAATGGGTTCAACGTCATGTCATGAACGTCCCACGTTGTATACATCTAGTAGCTACGTCTAATGACGATATATTGTTCCTAGGAGGATCTTACAATCTCATGTGCTCTGATAGCCAAAGTACATTGGGTGTTAGGCATGTGGCTATCATGCATGACTTAGCATATCACCATCCTAACACAAACACGCTTGTTAAGTACACATCAGAAATTGTCTATGACTATGGTGTAATCCCCTACGTTCCAAGCCTGGTGCCAATCTAGTAGGACGCTAGAAAATAAGGTACAATTGCATTTGTGTGGCAAGGCAATATATAGCAGACGATGAGTACCAACTTTTCAAGTGCTGACGGTGGCATCAGTTTATAATCATTGTAACCCTTTTGCACTCCTTTTTCATTAGTTTTCATAGACGGTGTTAGTGTATTTGTTGTTTCGGCCGCTTGTTATGGTATTTACCGTTTTCCTCTGCGCTCTACTTGTATGGAAGAGTTAACTGCACAAAACATCAAATCTTGAGAACATCATGTCACAAAGCTACGACTTTAAGAGAACTGAGCAAAGTGTTTGGCAACCTCTGCCAGTGATTCCGGTCAAAGGGTTGCGAAGCTGGAGCATCATAGGTGAAGTAGTCGATCACGCAAAGAAACAGAAAGTAAATTACACAGAGAAGTAGGGGTAGAGCTCTTTTTATTAATCATTGATCAACTGTACATACAAAGTGAGGGTAGATTATGATAGCAAAAAGCACCATCAAATGTCATTAATTAAAGGGAGGGTAGCATGTCATTGCTACGATCTGAGCAACCCTTTTAGCTTAAATAAAGCATCATTTAAAATCTCCTTTGTCCTTGATCTTCTAATTTACTTAGGGCCAAATGCATTTTTGCCCTTAGTCAAAACCACCCTACAGGTTTTGTCCTTACTTTTTGGCTCTGCCCAGTTTTGCCCTTAGATTTGTCTCTGAGGTCGTTTGAGTGCCCTTTGACCAATACTTTGAAAATTCATAGAAATTCATATGAACTCATAGAATTCCAAATAAGATATCAAAATGTTCAAAATACATGATCTTTATGTGCATGTCATTTGCATTCAGTAAAAGGTATTGTTTATAACTACCCAAGCTTATTACACTGTTATCAGGAAAAAAAGTATGGTTTAAACTACCCGAGGTTATTAATGTCTTATGACCTCGGATAGTTTAAACAATATTCTTTTTCCTGAATGCAAATGGCATGCACATAAAG